>JANAVB010029820.1:5350630-5378130 GCA_029216955.1 Iris pallida | reverse complement strand
GGTATTTTTGTCATTTTACATTTTGAAATATTTTTAAAATTTATTTTATTATTTATGATATTATTTTGGGGTTGAAATTTATTTTATTATTTATGATATTGTTTTGGGGTTATTTGAGTCGGGTTCGAATTTTAACTCAATCCGACTTGAAACGGGGATCCGGGGGTAGTTTGACTCTAGTGGGACCCACACACTAGTTAGGCATGACCCACATGATATTAATTTTAGTCCACATGATAGAAACATTTTAGTTAGAGGTTAGACTAATTATTATGGATAAGGTTAGTGTGATTAGAGACTTTAGAATGACTAATTTAGCCCCAACCAATTAGCCCTTTCCTAATACTCATAGAATAGGTTAGTGGGGGACATTTTGGACCTTACCATAATAGGACAAATAGCCCCATATGGCTAGCCACTTTGGGAGAGGATAGGCTCAAGTTCATTTCATTATTCTCATCCACACTCTCTCTCTTGTTCTTCCCCAAATTCCTAGAGAGCAATTCCTAGCAATTTCTCTACCAAATCCTTCCATTTTGCCACCAAATCTTCTTCTTTCCTTCTCCATTCTAGCCAAGGAGGAAGCTACCCAAGTTTGGGAGGATTCGGAGCTCGTTCGTGTCCTTTTGGAATCTCTACGTGTCGGTGTCGCTCCGGGAAGACTTTTCTTCGATTCGATCTACCGGGAGGTATAAATCCCTTCTCCTTTTCGTTTTCTCATGCATATAGGTCTATTTTGAACCCATAGGAATGACCCCCATGGTTGTATCTCCATTTGTGTCTATTTCGTGTCCATTTGGAGGTCATAGGAGTGTCCTTTGTGTTGTGGTTGTGTCCATGTGGGAAAACCCCAAATTTAGACACACTATGTGTTGTTGTTATGTATGAATAAATTATTACATGTTTAATCTCATATTTTTGTATTGGAGATGTGTTCTATAGTGTCTCATATATATATATATTAGTGTAGAGAGTGAGTTCTTGATATATTATGTTATATACTTGTGTTCTTTTGTCTCAAATTACCCAAATCCGTCATGATTTTTATCCACGTTTTTAATTTCAGCCCTAACTTAGAAATGTCATAACTTCTAGCTCAAAGCTCGGTTTAATCTTCCGTCTTTTTTAAAAGAAGCGTATTGAAGTTAGCTTTCCAAAAACATATATTAATAGGCCAAATTCTTTCTGTAACTTTCTGGAGAATTATTTGAGTGTTAGTTGTACGAAAGACAAACGCGTTCTCGGTGTTTTCGCGATTTCGGGAGTTTTCGGAAACAAAAATGCGATCCGTTTAATGTTTCGGAAAGCTAACACATAGATCTATAACATACTTTAATCCTAGATTTTAATTCATGCTGAAATGGTACAGTATTGATTATTAGTAGGAGTTACTATTCGGTATATGTATTTTGTGTACCCTTGTGTGTAATATAATATTCTATTTGATTTTAACCCATGTTAATGTATATATATTATGTAATTAAATAGAGAATGCAAGCATGAGTAAATGTTTAAATAAATGATGTATGAGGTATAAGTATCCTATCTAATGTAAGCATGTATAAGTATGGCTTGTAATGAATATGTAGGTTCCATAGTATGTAATGTATGGTGCATATAGTAGTGCAAGAGAATAAATGAATGATGAATGAATGCAAGCATGAATGTAATGTAATAATAGATGTAATGTATGCAATATACAAGTTAATGAGATGTAATGTTCTATGTTAACACAAATCCTATATTACCTCATGTACCCCTCACACTATGTAGACACTATCACACTTGACACTTTGTTCACTTACACTTTGACACTCTTTGATATGTATACACTATGTATGCCCATTTAACCCTCACTTGCCCCTTTGCCATGTTCACATACACACACATAGCCTCTTAAATAAGTATTTATGAATACAGTTAGCTTAGCTATGTATGTATATTATATATATGTTAGCATATTGTGTTGTAATATATAAGTTTATATAACCATTTGAAATGCCATGATTATAGACCTAATATTGAATACCAATATATGCATGTGTATATATGTGTAGACATATAAGTTTAAAGTAATAGATTACCTAGTGTATATCCAATGTGAATTCTTGCCTATTTGAGTATTGAATAATTACATGCTATATAGAGTTGGGTGTATGTTGGCTTGTATAGCCTTGTATTGATGTGTGCATGCTAGGATAGTCTTAGTTAGGCCAAGTAAGACTTGCTGGGTTAGGACATGACCTAGTTTGACCTAGTTTGCCTAGTGCAGTTGACCAGAGTTGACCAAGGGTTGACTTTGGCCTAGTTTGACCTAGATTCATGTAGAATGCATTGTAGTGCTTTATATTACCCTTCTGGACATGTTGTGACTTGTGCTGTTCCAATTAGGAGCCAGATACCTCTTCTCGGACAGTATATTTTTCTTGGATATTCAGATATCAGGCGAGTACATTCTCTGATCATTTCATAACTTGTTTAGAATTATATTCCTGCTCTAGTTTACCTTATTTGATGCTGTCACGATATTATCACGAATTGGTACTATATGGATCCCTACATTGAGATGTTATTCCCCCTCGGGAGCATCGGATACATTATGTCATGTGTTTCGTGTACATCATGTATTCCTCGCTCTCATATTATTCATGTTTCTTATGTGCTTCATGCTCGTTCATGCATGCTCGTGCACTCGCATGTGCTCTCATGAATGGGTCATGTTTCCCATGTATCTCATGTATAACCTATATTGCATGTGCACTCATTTATGAGCCTTCATGTGAATTTCATGTACACCCATTTTTAGGCCCCCCATGTGAACTTCATGTGCACTCATGTATGAGCTCTCATGTATACTTCATGTGCACCCATTTATGGGCTTCATGTAAAAACCATGTACGTAACATAACTTGTTTGGATCCTTGTGTATTGATTGGGGTATGGGAGAGTATAAATAGCCATGTGAACAATTCCAAAGTAGTATAGCCATGTGCGCCTCTTTAGTATAGTCATGTACAAATCCAGCCGTTCACATGTCGACTTTGTACTCTAAATCACTAGTCACTGGTAGCTCTCTACTTATAGTAGATATTTCTATTACAGTTCTCTCTCTATTTACATTATGTACTTTTTTAAAGTTTCATGTATCGTACCCTCTTGCATGTTTATATTCTCTAACCTATTATGATCTGCGTAAGATGTATTGTGCTCGCTCTTGTCCTGACTGGACATGTTGATAAATTTTACAGATAGCCTGGAGGTTGTCTGCTAGCCTAGAGGAGACACAGTAGAGGTTGTATAGATAGCTAGGGTTTTATTCATAGTTTATTTTTAGTTGTCTTGAGTTGTACTTATGGATTACTGTATTTGAGCTTTGAGATGTATTTCTGGATTTGTGCATCTTAGACACTTAGATTTCTATCTGATGTATCTCTTTTGGATTTCATATTTTATCTATTTGTATCATGCTCTACCTTAGATGTGATTGAGACTGTATCTGCTATGTCACCTCCATTCGGAGAGTATATACTGTACAGGTACCTTTATATTGTTAGATGATTGACCTAGGACAGCGTTCTACCGCCGACACTGCGGCGTAGGCTGGGCGTTGTTACGTACTCGTACCCTCACGGTGGGTGCGGGTCGTGACACGTTTTTAGTGGTGGCCCATGCAGGTCGAGTTTATGTAGTGGTATTCGAACTAGAGTACCACTACAGCCTGCAGTAGGAATAGGATATATTTTGAAGGTATTCAATCACGGTTAGGCTTCCTTGAGAGATTCCTGGGACGACCCTTGAGAATCTTATTTTAACTTCGATTTGAAATCTGTTTTTCCTTGATTTAATTTACCTTTACTTCCTGTTATTGAACTTGATTTTGATGGATTATTGTTGAACTTTGAATCTTGATGATAGTGGTTGAATTTGAGTATATATTTTTATGATTTTTGATGGATTATTGTTGAATTTTGAATCTTGATGTTAGTTGTTGAATTTGAGTTTGTATTTATATGTATATGTACATTTTTTTGGAATTAAGGTATAACCTGATAACATACTTGATAAGGACAGTGAGAAAGGTAAAAGTCTACTTTATTATAGAATTTAGAATTTATTGCAGTCATATTTGCTAGCATGACAAGGACGTAGAGCCGGATATAGCTATACTTATCTTAGTTATGAAATCTAGATTTTCTTGCAGCCATACCGGGTGGCGTGGTAAGAATTCTAGATAACGTGATTATAGGGTGTATACCTTATTATGGACTCTATCGTTTATTGCAGCTATGCTTATTGGCGTGGCAGAATTCTGACAACATAATTTCAAGAAGACGCATATGATTATCAGATTGTACCTTAAATATTTTTGAACATATTTTCTCTACTTTTGTATCAGTCCTTCAAAAAAAAATAATAAAGAAAGAGAGAATTGTTATTTGTTTGTTTTGTTTTATTTCTCATTTATTTAACTTAGGTGTAGCTTTAGCTGTTTTTATAAACTTTGTGTAACTTCTTACTATAAAATTCTTCTTAATACAATGAATCGATGATTTTGCTAGACTTTATCTTGGATTTGAAAATTTAGCTCTGGGTTTCAAAATGGGTTTTTCTTTTAAACAGATAAGCAAAAACAGATTTTATCGTTATTTCTTTCTTGCTATTATTCTTGTATTAAATAATAATAATAATACTGTCTTGATTACGTCAATCACCTACTTGCAACCTTGGTAGGAATCTAATTGTTGGTCTTAACGTAGAATTAAAATTTTATAATAGGACATGAGAATATATATGAATATATATAGTGGACACTTTCCTGACACTTATGCATGCTACACTTGATTTTCACCTATCTGAATACATATTAATATGTCGTTAATGTTTAAATTTTCAAAACCCCAATATTTCCGATTCTCTGCTTTTCCTAGCTTAACTCGTAATTTAAATATAAAATTTCATGATAATAGTTTATTTATATCACTGCACATGTATGTTATACGTAGGATTTCAATTCAAAAAAAAAATTTGGTTGAGTTTTGTGTTTAAATTTGTCAAATCTGAGACTGTGTGCATATTAACCCTTAATACAAGATTTTAAATATTAGTTCAAATTGATTGTTTTAAATGTAATATTTAGAGCTGCGTACATTGTTGTTGTAGGAATATAAATTTAGGTTCCATATTCTTACATGTTAGGTTGTGATAAACATTGAGTTGGTTTTGATGTGCAAATTCTCCAAAATCTTGAAAACTGAATACATGTTAACATTTTTACATTGATTTCCAAGTTTAGTTCAATTTCAGATTTAACATGTAATATTGAACTGTATGCGTAGATAAATGTATTGATAGTATATTAGGGTTTTATTTCTATCATGCTAGGATGTATTGGGAGCATTGAGATTAGTTGTGATATTTCAAACTCCTAAATTTTGAAATTGCATTATGTTAATATTGCACTGATTTAAATGTTAGCTTATTTTCAGATTTTGTATGTAAATGCTGAACTGAAACTGGGTTTAACCTTTCAATACTAAGCTATAGCCCTGTACAAGGACACACACACACCCTAACTTAGTATACCCTGTCATGTAACCTAACTCTTCCTCTCTATGTCATGATTATATATCTATATAGATATATATAGAGCTTAGGCATACATGTTATAATGTATATACATATATAACTAAATCTCTACCTCTTTATATATACATATATACATGGTTAGCCATGCATATTATGAGCAAATGAGTTGTGTATTGTAGATTGTTTAACCAATATGCCATGATTAGTGTAACTTGATAGTTATTGTTTGAAACCCCAAATCCTCCTATGCACTTTCATGTATATTTTACATACACACACGCCTATTATCTAACCATATGAACATGTCCACATACACCCATACACACACGAACTACATAACTTTTACATAATGCTAGCTTTTTCCTCTCTAACGCTATATATATAAATATATTGTGATTGGATTTTTATGCAATTGGCTTTCATTCTTTAACTTTTGATTTTGATTTTCTTGAATAGTACCCCTTATTAGATAAATGGTAGTTAACTTTATTTTATTTTGATAAGTACCAGTTTTCATATAGGATGGTAGACTGCCTTACAGTCTTGATGATTGTTATTTCTGTATCTTTTCTAATTTAGCACCCTAGATTGCTTGTGTATTTTGATACCATATGACCGTTTTGGTCTAGCATGACTAGTATACCTAGATGAGACTTTCACTACCACCGTATGTCATGACCCTGTATGTCATCCTTTTAAATCGTATGATTGTTTAAGTTCTGAGACTTTGATTGTGGGGGGTTTGACCTAGAAGGAGTATGAACATTTTAATTTTGAGGATGCAATTTTTCTAAGGTGGGTAGACTTGTAACACCCAGTTCTCTAAAATGAGAGTAATTTTGAAATTTTGTAATTTTAATCATTTATTGATTTGACATTTAAATCATGATATAATTTTTGGTAATTTTTAAATCATTTTAAAACTATTTAAAATCATGACTTGTGATTTTGATGTTTTGCTAGTGAAACCCTAGAGACTGTTTGACCTAGAGCCTAACCATGTGATTAGGATATTTTAATGTCATTTCTGGCCTAAGGATATTTTGTATTTGACCTCTTTGAATTATTTTGATATTTATTGCGTTGGTGATTGTTGATTTTGACCTTTGATAGGTGTGATTTTGTGATGGTTTTGTGTCCGTATCGGACACGTATCAATTTTTATTTATAAATGTTTGATGTGCCTCAAAGATATTTTTTTTATTGCTGATTTTTTTTGAAAAATATTTGAATGAGATTGTTTTCTGCATGTGTTTCCTGTGATTGCTTTGTTTTAATTTCGAGGACGAAATTTTTTAAGGTGGATAGATTTGTCACCCCCAGTTTTCAGAAACAGGGGTATTTTTGTCATTTTACATTTTTAAATATTTTTAAAATTTATTTTATTATTTATGATATTATTTTGGGGTTGAAATTTATTTTATTATTTATGATATTGTTTTGGGGTTATTTGAGTCGGGTTCGAATTTTAACTCAATCCGACTTGAAACGGGAACCCGGGGGTAGTTTGACTCTAGTGGGACCCACACACTAGTTAGGCATGACCCACATTATATTAATTTTAGTCCACATGATAGAAATATTTTAGGTAGAGGTTAGATTAATTATTATGGATAAGGTTAGTGTGATTAGAGACTTTAGAATGACTAATTTAGCCCCAACCAATTAGCCCTTTCCTAATACTCATAGAATAGGTTAGTGGGGGACATTTTGGACCTTACCATAATAGGACAAATAGCCCCATATGGCCAGCCACTTTGGGAGAGGATAGGCTCAAGTTCATTTCATTATTCTCATCCACACTCTCTCTCTTGTTCTTCCCCAAATTCCTAGAGAGCAATTCCTAGCAATTTCTCCACCAAATCCTTCCATTTTGCTACCAAATCTTCTTCTTTCCTTCTCCATTCTAGCCAAGGAGGAAGCTACCCAAGTTTGGGAGGATTCGGAGCTCGTTCGTGTCCTTTTGGAATCTCTACGTGTCGGCGTCGCTCCGGGAAGACTTTTCTTCGATTCGATCTACCGGGAGGTATAAATCCCTTCTCCTTTTCATTTCCTCATACATATACGTCTATTTTGAACCCATAGGAATGACCCCCATGGTTGTATCTCCATTTGTGTCCATTTCGTGTCCATTTGGAGGTCATATGAGTGTCCTTTGTGTTGTGGTTGTGTCCGTGTGGGAAAACCCCAAATTTGGACACACTATGTGTTGTTGTTATGTATGAATGAATTATTACATGTTTAATCTCATATTTTTGTATTGGAGATGTGTTCTATAGTGTCTCATATATATATATATTAGTGTAGAGAGTGAGTTCTTGATATATTATGTTATATACTTGTGTTCTTTTGTCTCAAATTACCCAAATCCGTCATAATTTTTATCCACGTTTTTAATTTCAGCCCTAACTTAGAAATGTCATAACTTCTAGCTCAAAGCTCGGTTTAATCTTCCATTTTTTTTAAAGAAGCGTATTGAAGTTAGCTTTCCAAAAACATATATTAATAGGCCTAATTCTTTCTGTAACTTTCTGGAGAATTATTTGAGTGTTAACTGTACGAAAGACAAACGCGTTCTCGGTGTTTTTGCGATTCCGGGAGTTTTCGGAAAAGAAAATGCGATCCGTTTGAAGTTTCGGAAAGCTAATACATAGATCTATAACATACTTTAATCCTAGATTTTAATTCATGCTGAGATGGTACAGTATTGATTATTAGTAGGAGTTACTATTCGGCATATGTATTTTGTGCACCCTTGTGTGTAATATAATGTTCTATTTCATTTTAACCCATGTTAATGTATATACATTATGTAATTAAATAGAGAATGCAAGCATGAGTAAATGTTTAAATAAATGATGTATGAGGTGTAAGTATCCTATCTAATGTAAGCATGTATAAGTATGGCTTGTAATGAATATGTAGGTTCCATAGTATGTAATGTATGGTGCATATAGTAGTGCAAGAGAATAAATGAATGATGAATGAATGCAAGCATGAATGTAATATAATAATAGATGTAATGTATGCAATATACAAGTTAATGAGATGTAATGTTTTATGTTAACACAAATCCTATATTACCTCATGTACCCCTTACACTATGTAGACACTATCACACTTGACACTTTGTTCACTTACACTTTGACACTCTTTGATATGTATACACTATGTATGCCCATTTAACCCTCACTTGCCCCTTTGCTATGTTCACATACACACACATAGCCTCTTAAATAAGTATTTACGAATACAGTTAACTTAGCAATGTATGTATATTATATATATGTTAGCATATTGTGTTGTAATATATAAGTTTATATAACCATTTGAAATGCCATGATTATAGACCTAATGTTGAATACCAATATATGCATGTGTATATATGTGTAGACATATATAGTTTAAAGTAATAGATTACCTAGTGTATATCCAATGTGAATTCTTGCCTATTTGAGTATTGAATAATTGCATGCTATATAGAGTTGGGTGTATGTTGGCTTGTATAGCCTTATATTGATGTGTGCTTGCTAGGATAGTCTTGGTTAGGCCTAGTAAGACTTGTTGGGTTAGGACATGACCTAGTTTGACCTAGTTTGACTAGTACAGTTGACCAGAGTTGACCAAGGGTTGACTTTGGCCTAGTTTGACCTAGATTCATGTAGAATGCATTGTAGTGCTTTCTATTACCCTTCTGGACATGTTGTGACTTGTGCTGTTCCAATTAGGAGCCAGACACCTCTCCTCGGACAGTATCTTTATCTTGGATATTGAGATATCAGGCGAGTACATTCTCTGATCATTTCATAACTTGTTTAGAATTATATTCCTGCTCTAGTTTACCTTATTTGATGCTGTCACGATATTATCACGGATTGGTACTATATGGATCCCTACATTGAGATGTTATTCCCCCTCGGGAGCATCAGATACATTATGTCATGTATTTCGTGTACATCATGTATTCTTCGCTCTCATGTTATTCATGTTTCTCATGTGCTTCATGCTCGTTCATGCATGCTCGTGTACTCTCATGTGCTCTCATGAATCGGTCATGTTTCTCATATATCTCATGTATAACCTATATTGCATGTGCACTCATTTATGAGCCTTCATGTGAATTTCATGTATACCCATTTTTGGGCCCCCCATGTGAACTTCATGTGCACTCATGTATAAGCTCTCATGTATACTTCATGTGCACCCATTTATGGGCTTCATGTGAAAACCATGTACGTAACATAACTTGTTTGGATCCTTGTGTATTGATTGGGGTATGGGGGAGTATAAATAGCCATGTGAACAATTCCAAAGTAGTATAGCCATGTGTGCCTTTTTAGTATAGTCATGTGCAAATCCAGCCGTTCACATGTCGACTTTGTACTCTAAATCACTAGTCACTGGTAGCTCTCTACTTATAGTAGATATTTCTATTACAGTTCTCTCTCCGTTTACATCATGTACTTTTTTTAGTTTCATGTATCGTACTCTCTTGCATGTTTATATTCTCTAACCTGTTATGATCTGCGTGAGATGTATTGTGCTCGCTCCTGTCCTGACTGGACCTGTTGATAAATTTTACAGATAGCCTGGAGGTTGTCTGCTAGCCTAGAGGAGACACAGTAGATGTTGTATAGATAGCTAGGGTTTTGTTCATAGTTTATTTTTAGTTGTCTTGAGTTGTACTTATGGATTACTGTATTTGAGCTTTGAGATGTATTTCTGGATTTGTGTATCTTAGACACTTAGATTTCTGTCTGATGTATCTTTTTTGGATTTCATATTTTAACTATCTGTATCATGCTCTACCTTAGATGTGATTGAGACTGTATCTGCTATGTCACCTCCATTCAGAGAGTATAGACTGTACAGGTACCTTTATATTGTTAGATGATTGACCTAGGACAGCGTTCTACCGCCGACACTGCGGCGTAGGCTGGGCGTTGTTACGTACTCGTACCCTCACGGTGGGTGCGGGTTGTGACAACTAGATTGGGCTACTCTAGTCCAATCACTTGCTAAATCAAAGAACCCTTCGTTTCTTAGAGGGGCTTGCAATTCGTGCAATACAGAAGTTCCGTTCTCGAAAGTAATCTAAACAAGGTTCTATAATAGACGGAATTTGAGAAATCAAGATTGTGATCTTTTCCGTGGTTATTTAAACACACGAGCAAGGGATATAAATACAATACAAGATCGTATCGTGACTTCCAGGTAGATAGAACAAGGGTTACGAATGACTTCATATTCTAGGAGGTGGAGACTACATAATAGGTATAAGGACTTATTTCAAATAGTTCGGTTTTACGGTCCAAATATGGTGGTATATATGGATGGATCTTAGTGGGTTCCCTGATTGGACATTAATCGTTGGTTGGATGAACCTTCGATTTCAATCTATATTGAATGGACAAGATCCCAATGATAAAACTATTTCTTCTAGGTTAGGGTAACTGAGAAGTTTTACAGAGGCCGATACGGTAAATTTTGACGGATACGTAGCAAATTCGTCGTACACACGCGACCAATTTGAATTTTGTCAAAGCCAACATGTCCGTGAAGTCGATACATGTAGTGCCCCGTCCCTACATCGTGCCCCGTTGTTCGTCCACGGGGTGCGCGAGAAAGGAACACTGTCGCTACCGACTCGGTCGGGACCGATAGGTCGAGATCGATCGAATCGATCGAACGGGAACGGTTGAATTAAGATCCATTCCCCGTTATGGAATGACTTCTTCGGAACCAAGTCCCATATTCAGCGGGCTGCGCCTCAAGGATTGACTCCGCGGCTGAGTCGGGAGAGACCTCCCGTTGCTCTGCTTTTCACGCTGCTTGCGTTGGTTTTGGCTTTGTTTTCTGTATGCGTTTTCGTGAATGTTTTCGATGGTTTTCATGGCTTACGTTTCGAACTTCGCATTCGTATCGAAATTCCTTGAATAACACAGTGTTCTAATCGGTTGCTTGTGCGATTTCAGGTGATCACGTAGGCAACGTCTAGCGCGGCCAACCAGTTTCTCGTCTCAAGTAAATACTAAGGTGAGTGGCTGACCCTTCTTCCCTCGACCCTCTTCTCTAATACATTATCAATATTAGACATGTGCTATGCTAGATGTAATGCAACGACATGAATGATATTCTGATGAACGGTCACACGATGTCCCACGAACTCGAACTATACAGATGCTTGTCATAAAATATTATCGTGCTTGCAATTATCAAATCATAAGGAACCGTGCTAAGGAAGGATGAATCGATTAAATAAATGTCGCAATGATACTATAAGATGTGCCTTGAAATAACAAATTAACTTAGCACGGTCATGGACAACTTGTCGACAAGGGCGATTGTTTCTTCGGACGGTATCCCGAGGCCACGGGACCGTTCCGGCCTAGGAAGAAACACGGATAGCTATACCGGATGCATGCCACGGTAGGCAGTAGCTTTCAACGGGGCTTGCTACCCGCACTGAAGGACCTCTGTCTACCAAGCTATATGTCCAGGATGGCTTGTCATGCCAGTGACCTTCACGAACGCACTCAATTACGTATTATTATTATCAACATGACAGGAAAGAACATGGTAAGTTTACGCTACGACGGCACGCTCTGCCGGGGGTAAGATCATTCATCATTATTCGGTTGTGCTTTTAAATATAAGTTTGAATTGAGTAGGATGGCTAGCAACTTCATTAAATATTTGCATGCACGCTCACTTGAATTCTTCAACAAATGAGAGCACGGGATTTAAATTGCCACGCACCAGCACAAAGTTTAAAGTGCTGACCCTCGCTCTCAACAGGTACTCGGGACCAGGATAGCGTGCCAAGGAACTGAAGGCGACGCTCCTTTCTTTTGAAGCCTTGCTAGAGCGAAGGCTAGCTCTGTAACATTTTGAAGACTCCGACCCAACTGCATCATGAGTCACAAACTCTCGCCGATCCCAGGTCTTAAAGAGTCATATTGATGTTTGTAAAAAGGGATGTAAATGTATGGAATGACTATCTCATCGATGTCGGTTGTAAGCCCGCGAGGCCTCTTTTGTAATCGAGTCTGTAACCTACTTATTATCAATGAAAATGCAAGTTTCTTTTATAAATCAATGTGTTCAATTTCTCTGCGTACTCTTAAATATGCTGTTGTTTCGGATAACCTTATGAACCGCCTTGTGCAAGTGCAACTTAGGCTTGCACTGCATCACGCCCGGGGGACGACTATCGATTCTATCGAATCGGGGCGTGACATATTGGTATCAGAGCACGGATTTACGTCCTTGGCCTCCAGTGTGGAGTTTATTGTCTCAAAATCGTTGGTCCCGTGTCGATGAGATATGTCATTCCATACGAGTGAGCCCGTAATAAGTTTTGTGACTAATGTATTTCGACTTCAAAAATCCCAGAAGGCACGTCGGTGAACGTGGCGGCGAACGAAGAAAGTGCTTCGAGAGGCTCGAGTAGCTCGAGACCCGGACCCTCAAACGATGCCATGGAGCGGATGTTGCGCATGCTGGAATCGTAACAACGACAAGCTGAGGAGAGTCAACGCCAGAATGAGCAACATCGACGACAGGCGGAGGGACGTCAAACTCAGTTCGAGGCCCGATTCGAAGCACAATTCAAGTTGCAGCAGAAGCAGCTTGATACTCTCCAGCAGATCATTCAGACGGTGGTGGCCAACAACAACAACAACTCCGCGACAACCCATGCCGTAACCGAGCCTGCGGTCAGACAAAGCGAAGTCGATCCGGAAGCACCCGAGCCTACACATGCAGCACCGAGAAGTTCTAACTTTGACGTGTCAAAATTCACAAAGAGTTGCCATACTTCCTTCAACGGCACGGAAGATCCGTCCTTGGCGGTCGACTGGTTAGAGGAACTGGAAGACAAGTTCGAGCTGCTGGGCGTTGAAGAGTCCAAGAAAGTCGCATGCGCTCAATTTCTACTCCGGTCGAACATGCACGACTGGTGGGCCGTGCAAAAGTGAGCGATCAAACGCGACGACGAGACAACGGCATTTTCTTGGGCCACCTTCCGCGAGGCGTTCGAGATCGAGTACCTCCCCGAAGCCGTTCGACAAGAGAAGGAAAATGAATTCATGCCGCTAAGGCAGGAGAACATGACGGTGCGGCAGAACGCGGCAGAGTTCAACAAGTTAGCCAAGTTTGCTGGAGAATTCTTGCCCTCCCTGGCAAGTCGTGCTCGACGGTTTGAAGCGGGTCTACGACCATCCATCTACGCCCATGTGTCCGTTCTACAATACAAAACGATGGGGGAGTCTCTCAACCACGCCCTCCGCCTTGAACGCCAATATCCTCCAGGTGCTACCGGCGCTGTGCATACCTACAATCACAAACGCCCAAGCCACGCGGAAGGAAACAACGTGACCAAGCGTCCGAACAACGGGCACCAGGGCGGACAATAGGTGCAGAACCAGGGACATCACTGCACAAAATGCAACCGGAACGGACATCTCGCCGTCGACTGTGAAGTTCAAAATGGCGGATGTTTCATTTGCGGAAAAAGGGGTCACTTTTATGGAGATTGCCCAAAGCGTTGAAGAAACAACTTGGACGCGCCTCAGCATCCACAGCACCGTCCTGGGAATCAAGTTTCGGTGCCTCGAGCACCTCAACCCGCACCATAAAATGGCCAAGACTGTCGCCCCAATGCCCAGGGCCGCGTCTATGCCATGACTCGAGATGAAGTGCTTGTTTCAGATACGATCGTGACAGGTATAATTAGTTTCAATAATGTGTCTGCTCGTGTACTATTTGATTCAGGTGCTTCACATAGTTTTATATCGGCGGACTTTGCCACCGAGCACAAATTTTCGATAATATCACTAGATCTCGACCTTAGCGTGTGCACACCTTCGGGCACACCGATACTCACTAATTTAGCCTACGCCGACGGGATTATCTGTATCGACGATCAAAAGATCGGTCTTGACGTGATAGTCCTAGACATGAAGGACTTCGATATCATTTTAGGAATGGATTGGCTCGGGCCGTGCAACGCAACCATAGACTGCGCCAGAAAGACGGTCACCGTCAGCATTCCAGGGGTGCCTGAATTCTGCTTTTCGTGTGGTGAGGCGTCGTCGACCTGCATGCTGATTTCGGCGATTTCTGCTCGGAGGATGCTGCATTCTGGGTGCGAAGGCTATTTGGCGTCCGTCCGAGACATGCGACAGGATGGTGCAAATACGGGTCAGACCGACGTTGTGGCAGAATTCCCCGATGTGTTCCCGAACGAGCTACCCGGCATGCCCTCCGATCGAGAAATCGAGTTCAGCATCGATATATTTCCCGATACTCGACCGATTTCCAAGGCCCCGTACAGAATGGCTCCCGCCGAACTGAAGGAACTCAAGGTCCAGCTACAAGAGTTACTCGATAAAGGGTTTATTCGGCATAGTGTTTCACCGTGGGGAGCGCCCGTATTGTTCGTGAAGAAGAAGGATGGGTCCATGTGTCTGTGCGTCGATTACCGAGAGCTGAACAAGGCCACCATCCGGAACAAGTACCCATTACCCCGTATAGACGACCTATTCGATCAACTGCAAGGTGCCTCGATATTTTTGAAGATTGATCTCTCAGGCTATCATCAACTCAAGATCAAGTCAGACGACGTGCAAAAGTCTGCCTTTCGCACTCGATACGGCCACTACGAGTTCCTGGTGATGCCATTCGGCCTGACGAACGCTCCTGCCGCCTTGATAGATCTGATGAATCGGGTATTTTGACCCTTCCTTGATAAATTCATGGTAGTCTTTATTGATGATATTCTCGTCTACTCGAAGGACAGGGCACAGCATACAGAACATCTACGGGCCGTGCTCCAGACACTTCGAGAACATGAGTTGAACGCGAAGCAGAGTAAGTGCGAATTTTGGCTCAGCAGCGTATCCTTTCTTGGTCACGTCATTTCGTCCGAAGGTATTGCAGTCGACCCGAAGAAAGTGGAAGCTGTTGCTGATTGGAAGCGGCCTGCGTCTGCTAGTGAGATTCGAAGCTTTCTTGGTTTGGCGGGATACTACCGACGCTTCGTGAAAGACTTTGCAAAGATTGCATCACTACTGACTCGCCTCACTCAAAAGAGAGTCGTGTTTGAGTGGTCGGATGATTTTGAAGCTTCATTCCATGAGCTAAAACAGCGACTGATTTCGGCACCTATACTCGCACTTCTGGATGGGCCAGAGGGTTTCCAGATATTCAGCGATGCTTCAGGCCAGGGCTTGGGATGTGTGCTCATGCAGCGAAATAAGGTGATATCCTTCGCCTCCAGACAGTTAAAGCTGCACGAGAAGAACTATCCTATGCACGACTTGGAGTTAGCGACGATTGTGTTCGCGTTGAAATTGTGGCGTCACTATCTATATGGCGTGGCGTGCGCAATCTATACCAACCACAAGAGCCTCAAGTATCTCTTCACCCAGAAGGAATTGAACTTGCGACAGAGGCGCTGGCTCGAACTGATCAAAGACTATGACTTGACGATCGACTACACTCCAGGCAAGGGAAATGCTGTGGCGGACGCTCTGAGTCGAAAATATCTTACCGCGCTATCCGTCAGCCACAGACTACTACAAGATCTAGAAGAAATGGGCATCGATCTCCGGGTTCGATTCAGGGATATACGGTTGGCACAGCTACAGTTAGAGCCGAGTTTGCTGGAAAAGATCATGGCCACTCGGAAGGATGATCCGTACCTGAAGAAAATGTGCGAGCAAATTTCGACAGGTAGTGCGACCGACTTTACGGAAGATAAGACCGGCGTGCTGAGAATGAATGGCCGACTATGTGTTCCGGATGATTCAGAACTACGAAAGGAGATAATGTCGGAGGCGCATTGTACGAAATATACTTTGCATCTAGACAGTACCAAGATGTATAAGGACCTCCGCACGACCTTCTTGTGGCACGGAATGAAGAGAGATGTGGCGCTCTTCGTGTCACAATGCATGGCCTGTCAGCAGGTGAAAGCTGAGCATCAGCGACCGGGCGGGGAGATGCAGAACCTCGCTATTCTCGAGTGGAAGTGGGATCACGTTACTATGTATTTTATTGTTGGCCTGCCGAAGACACCACGGGGGAACGACGCCATCTGGGTCATCGTCGATCGATTAACCAAGTCAGCGCACTTTATCGCCATTAAAGTTACTTGGAGCGTTGATCGCCTGGCGCAGATTTATCTTGACGAGATAGTACGGTTGCACGGAGTTCCAGTATCCATCGTCTCTGATCGGGATTCACGATTCATGTCGCGATTCTGGAGTAGCCTTCAGTCGGCGCTGGGTACCAAGTTGCAGTTCAGCTCAGCTTACCATCCTCAGACCGACGGCCAAACGGAGCGCATTAATCACATTCTCGAAGACATGCTACGGCTCTGCGCAATTGACTTCAAATCAAGATGGGACGTTCACCTACCGCTGGCGGAATTTGCATACAACAATAGCTACCAATCCGCATCCAAATGGCGCCGTATGAAGCTTTGTACGGCCGAAAGTGCAGATTGCCCATTTGCTGGGATGAAGTCGGGAAACGACAGATACTCGGCCCGGAGCTAGTGGAACAAACTGTAGAAAAGGTCAAGCTAATTCGGAAAAGACTGAAGATTGCACAGAGTCGGTAAAAGAGCTACGCCGACACCCATCGAAGACCGCTTGAGTTCTAGGTGGGCGATCACGTGTTCCTGAAGGTGTCGCCTATGCGAGGAGTTACTCGGTTCGGCGCGAAGGGAAAGCTGAGTCCGAGATTTGTTGGGCCGTTCGAAATACTCGAGCGAGTCGCCCCAGTGGCCTATAAAATTGCCCTATCGCCGGCGCTTGAAGGTGTGCACAATGTCTTCCACGTCTTCCAGCTGCGAAAGTACGTGCACGACCCTAGCCATGTGGTGGATTTTGGTCCACTGGAGCTAAAATCCGACTTCTCCTACGTTGAAGAGCCAGTTCAAATCTTAGAACGCAAGGATAAACTGCTGCGAAATCGGGCGATCCCTCTCGTTCGCGTACTCTGGAGGAACCATGCGGCAGAAGAGTCGACATGGGAACTCGAGTCAGAGATAAAGGAAAAGTTTCCTTCATTGTTTTCCTAGAGGTAGGATCGGTTCTTAAGTTTCGAGGATGAAACTTTTTCTTAGTTGGTTATGGTGTAGTGCCCCGTCCCTACATCGTGCCCCGTTGTTCGTCTACGGGGTACGCGAGAAAGGAACACTGTCGCTATCGACTCGGTCGGGACCGATAGGTCGGGATCGATCGAATCGATCGAACGGGAACGGTTGAATTAAGATCCATTCTCCGTTATGGAATGGCTTCTTCGGAACCAAGTCCCATATTCAGCGGGCTACGCCTTAAGGATTGACTCTGCGGCTGAGTCGGGAGAGACCTTCCGTTGCTCTGCTTTTCACGCCGCTTGCGTTGGTTTTGGCTTTCTTTTCTGAATACATTTTCGTGAATGTTTTTGATGGTTTTCATGGCTTACGTTTCGAACTTCGCATTTGTATCGAAATTCCTTGAATAACACAGTGTTCTAATCGGTTGCTTGTGCGATTTCAGGTGATCGCGTAGGCAACGTCTAGCACGGCCAACCAGTTTCTTGCCTCAAGTAAATACTAAGGTGAGTGGCTGACCCTTCTTCCATCGACCCTCTTCTCTAATACATTATCAATACTAGACATGTGCTATGCTAGATGTAATACAACGACATGAATGATATTCCGATGAACGGTCACACGATGTCCCACGAACTCGAACTATACAGATGCTTGTCATGAAATATTATCGTGCTTGCAATTATCAAATCATATGAAACCGTGCTAAGGAAGGATGAATCGATTAAATAAATGTCGCAACGATACTATAAGATGTGCCTTGAAATAACAAATTAACTTAGCATGGTCATGGACAACTTGTCGACAAGGGCGATTGTTTCTTCGGACGGTATCCCGAGGCCACAGGACCGTTCCGGCCTAGGAAAAAATACGGATAGCTATGCCGGATGCATGCCACGGTAGGCAGTGGCTTTCAACGGGGCTCGCTACCCGTGCTGAAGGACCTCTGTCTACCAAGCTATATGTCCAGGATGGCTTGTCATGCCAGTGACCTTCACGAACGCACTCAATTACGTATTATTATTATCAACATGACAGGAAAGAACATGGTAAGTTTATGCTACGACGGCACGCTCTGCCGGAGGTAAGATCATTCGTCATTATTCGGTTGTGCTTTCAAATATAAGTTTGAATTGAGTAGGATGGCTAGCAACTTTATTAAATATTTGCATGCACGCTCACTTGAATTCTTCAATAAATGAGAGCACGGGATTTAAATTGCCATGCACTAGCACAAAGTGTAAAGTGCTGACCCTCGCTCTCAACAGGTACTCGGAACCAGGATAGCATGCCAAGGAACTGAAGGCGACGCTCCTTTCTTTTGAAGCCTTGCTAGAGCGAAGGCTAGCTCTGCAACATTTTGAAGACTCCGACCCAACTGCATCATTAGTCACAAACTTTCGCCGATCCCAGGTCTTAGAGAGTCATATTGATGTTTGTAAAAAGGGATGTAAATGTATGGAATGACTATCTCATCGATGTCGGTTGTAAGCCCGCGAGGCCTCTTTTGTAATCGAGTCTGTAACCTACTTATTATCAATGAAAATGCAACTTTCCTTTTATAAATCAATGTGTTCAATTTCTCTGCGTACTCTTAAATATGCTGTTGTTTCGGATAACCTTATGAACCGCCTTGTGCAAGCGCAACTTAGGCTTGCACGGCATCACTCCCGGGGGACGACTATCGATTCTATCGAATCGGGGCGTGACAATACACACCTTTCGATGCTTTCGGTTCATGACCATGTTGCCCAGTTTGGCGGGACGCACGTCGTACCGGAGAGTTTTTATTCAAAATAAGTAGTTTTAAAAATAGTTTTTTCCAAATCTTTGGGGACTGTTTATTCAGCACACATTGCATGAATACAGAAACGAAAAGAAGGGTTTTGGAGTCCAGCTAACCATCTATAAGTCTGTTTAAACTAAAACTGCTAACAGGTTGGTAGTAATTCGTTTTCCAATATGTGGTTTCAATCTAGAAAACTGTTCTGTCTCTCTAATGTTTTCTCGAGATTTTACGAGGGTTCTCTGGTCGATAGGATCTAGTAGAATTAATTATACATGTACAGGGTCGAAGAGGGTCAACTAGGCTTCATGTAGAAATTTACGGGAGTGAATTTCATAAAAAGATCAAAGAGAAAACGTACCGCGAAGAGAGGGTCGTTGGAGATTGCTGCTGATGTGCGGCTGGTGTGCGCGCGCGTGTCCCGATGTGTTCGGCCGGCTGTCGATGGTCCTCCGGCGATGCCCGACCGCCGGGGTGGCCGCCCATGGTAAGGGGATGGCGAGGTCAGTGTTGGGGCGGCGATGCATCAAGGTTTAGGGTTTCCGTTCCCCTCGTATTCCCTCTCTCTCTCGATAATTATACTCGGCTTGGGGGGGGGGGCTCGGTTATGCAGCAAGTCTGGTTGGGGGCTACGGCTTGCTGTGTTCGATTTTCTTTTTGGGCTGGGCTGGGATATTTTGCTTTTTTTATTTCTTATATATATATAAAATATATATATATATATATATATATATATATGTATATATATATATATATATATATATATATATATAGAATAGAATAGAATATATAAAACATGTTGTCTTCCACCGAGCTCCTGTTGGCGACCTGGGGGCGTTCAGCCCCCCCCCCGTGACTCCCGAGCTTTCTCGCCGGCGCCCGCCGGCGTCTCCCTTTGCCACCTTGCTTCTCCGCTTCCCCCTTCATCCGACCCTATGGCCGATCTTCCCCCTTCTCCTCTCTTCAGGCGGTCGACGGCCCTGCCGCCTGGCCCCCTTGGCTGGACGACTGTCTGGCACTAGTGGGCCTCCCTCCTACGCCGTCTCCTCCACCCGCTCGGAGCCGTCCCTTCTCCATCTATTCCATCCCTTCGATATCCCCTCTCCACCGCTCGGTGGTGCTTCATCCAGGTCGGGCGCCATGTTCTTCTCGAGCTGGTACGATCCCTAACGTCGTTCCGACTTTGCGACCGCCCCCTCCTGGGTCGGGCACTCTTCAGCGGTTAGCCTCCGGACGGAAGCCACTTCGGCCCCTCCCTTTCTAATTTCAAATGAGCATGGTCTTCCATTGGGTGGGGAACCCCCCTGCGGTGCAGGTTTCGGGCTTCCCACTGTCAGGCACCTCGAGTCTGCTGCCTTTGGCAGCCATCTCGAGGCAGCCCCTTCCCATTACCCTTACTCTTTCGAGCGTAGCCTGGGCTTTCCCTATCTTTTCTCTGGCGGGTCCCACCACCAGGGATTTGGTGGAGCAGCATATTATTCATCTTTAGCGAGCGGGCCCCACACTTCCTCCTTTTCTTACGCTTCCCCATCTCCTTACGTTGGTATGCCCATTCAATTCTCCCCTTATTACGCTAACCCAGTCACTTTTGATGGTGGGCCCCTCATTCCCCCTCCCTCCACTTTTTACGCTCCTTTATCCCAACACTCCCATCTTTACGCTGACCACCATCATCTCCGCTCCTTTCCGCACAACCCCCTCTCTCTCCAATCCTTGCCTCGCTGGCAGGAACCCACCATTGATCGGCTACCCTCTCTCCCCTTCAGCTCCCCGCCCTCTCCTTCTCGGGATCCTAACCCACCCCCTTCCTCCACTGTTCCCCCAGTCAAGCCCCCGTCATTGCTATCCGCGGATCCTGCGATATCTGCCACCTCCATTTCTGCGAGTCTCCCCCTCGTGGCCCAGGCTAGTCGGCCTCTATCTGGCGGCGTCGCTGTCGGGCCCCCCTTTGGAGGCCCAGGGCCTCCCCTCCTCTATCTTCCGGCCGTGTTGGACACGGTTGAGGCACTCCCCTCTGCCCTTGGAGGTTCCTTGCCGTCCTCAGTGGCGCTTGGTACGGAGGCGGCGGTTCCCGGGGCCACCGTCGCGTCCCGTACTATCATCGCTGCAGGCTCGCCTCTTTGTCCGTCCCCCGTTCAGGGCCCTCCGGCATGCTCCGCCGCCACCACCCTAGGCACCGACATTCGCCCTTCCAGAACTGCCCCTCCGCCCGTCCAGGGGGTGCCCTCTGCCGCCTCCTCGTCGGAAGCCGGCCACGCGTCTTACGCCGCCACACTTCGCCCGGATCTAGCCTCTGCGCAGAACTACCTTATCTCCGACGTCCATCTCCTGGACATCGAGTACTCCAGTGACCTGTCGGAGCCTGTCGTACCATTCTCCGACTCGGAATTGTCATCCATGTCATCCTCGTTCCCTCACACTTTCATCCTCAAATTCTCCACTGGGTACCCCAAACTCTCCAGGGTGCAGGAGGAGATTTCCAGGTGGAAACTATCGGCACAGTATCGAGTAGCCCCACTCGATCCCAGGCACATTCTTCTCCACCTCTCCTCTGACATCGACCACAGGATTGTGTGGTCCAAAGGCACGTGCAAGATGGACTCCCATCAGATGAAGATCATCAAGTGGACTGCAGGCTTTAACACCAAAGAAGACTCAGTGATGGTCGCTGCATGGGTAACCCTACCCAATCTACCACTCGTCTGCTTTGTTCCGGCAGCTCTTAAGCACATTGCCAACTCCTTCAGCACGTATGTGGCCACTGCCCCCGAAACTAGCAACCTCACCAAGGCCCACTACGCCAAAATCTGCGTAGAACTCAACCTTTCTTCCGAACTACCTAAGTTCATCTCCATCGAGTTGGGCAGCCAGACCCACACCCAACAAATCCTCTGCGACAACTACATTATGTTCTGGAATCACTGTCACTTAAGAGGTCACCTACCAAAATATTGTCGCCGCCTCCATCCAGAACTCAAGAAAAAACTTGTTCAGAACAACATAGTGCTACCCGAAGGGAGGACACCCAAATCTCCTCTTCTACCTCTCCCAAACTCTCACATCCGGTTCAGATCCAATGACGACATGTCTGATATTAGCGAACCCCCTAACAGAGCGCTGATCCCATTCCAAACTAAAGCTCTCACACTCTCCAACCAATTCGACGCCCTGGCCTCGGAGGACGAGGATCCCCTATCGAAATTATCTTATCCCTTGGTTGATCATATCTCCAAAGAGATCCCCTACCCAGAGGACGTTGAAGCGACCACTGCCACAATTGCCGAAATTCCTCACCACACTAACGAAGACCTGGTTGTTGAAGCCCTGGCTATCGTAGGCCCAGACCTTATCCGGAGAGGACAACAGGTTAAGGCTGCAGGTTTCCCTCTACAGCAAACTATACTTCTCATTGAGAGCGCCAACGACTCCTTAGCTATCCCCCCAGAGGATCCTATCCTGGACTCAGTCGGAGAATCAATAGGCCCACCCCCAGAACAACTCGTAGAAACTTTGCGGGTCGTTCCTGCCTCAACTGAGGCAGCAGCATCAACCTCGAGCGAGGGCATTGTCAAGATAGCACCCATCGAAACCACATCCATCCTAACCAGATTCGCCGCCAGGTGGAGCAAAAAAATCCCCCCACAAACCCTTTAATGCTGAACATCCTATCCTGGAATGTTCGCGGTCTGGGGAACAAACCCACACTGAGGAGAATTATCAGCCTAAGGAAAATCCACAAGATTGATATCCTTATTATTCTTGAACCCAAAATTCTCCCCAAAAGGTTAAAATCTATCGAACTGCAGCTGGGCCTTCCCACGGCCATCGCCAGCAGACACGATATTTGGATCCCCTGCACTGAAGATATCAGCATTGGTAGCATCCAGGACACCAGGCAGGCCCTCTCCTACTGGATGGATCACCCAATGCTTCCAGAGCGTGCCATCATCTCTGCAGTCCACGACAGCTGCGATGTTTCTGAGCGAAAACAACTCTGGAACGATCTCCTTGATATCCACCTAAACCACACCAACTATCCCTGGATTTGCATATGAGACTTTAATGCGCTCACCTGCAGAGAAGAGAAAATCGGGGGTCGCCCCCTCCTATCACGTCCATACAGGACTTCAACAACTTCATCTTCAATGCCCACCTTGCCTCTCTCTAATTCTCCGGCAATGCTTTCACCTCGTGCAACATGCAAGAAGGCGATCGTTGCTAATACCCCCGTCTCGACAGAGCCCTTACGAATGTCCTATGGCACGGTATGGTGATGTCCACCAACCGAACTCACCTCAACACCACTGAATCTGACTACGCCCCTCTGCTGGTGGCCATTAATAATAATTCCAACCCATCAAAAAAGAACTACCGGTTCCTCGACTTCTGGACCGAACACCTCCAATTTCTGGGAATCGTTGTGGATGCGTGGAATAGTGTGGACTCTCCCAACCTCCTATCCCGGGTGGGCAATAAACTCAAGGCCACGAGGAAAGCCCTATCCGAGTGGAGCAAACTGGCCTACGGGGACATATTCCAAGCCGTACGAACCACCGAGGATGACGTTACCCGTGCCGAAGCTAGGTTCGCCTCGGATCGTTCCCCGTTGGGTGAGCATTCGGTTTATTCGGTTTAAATCGAACCGAATAACCCAAAACCGAATTGGACCAAAACCGAATAAGCAAAACCGAAACCGAACCGAATTGGCCCAAAACCGAATCAAACCGAACCGAATTAAATCGGTTCGATTTTCGGTTTATTCGGTTTATTCATATTTTTATTTTTTTGAGCTTTTTTTGTTAATATATATAGTAACTAAATATACATAGACATATTTAGTATATACCTATATATATTTAGCATATACCTATATATATTAATACTTATATATATATTGTATACACACACACACACACACACACACACACACACACACACACACATATAAATTAAAATTTCTTATTCGGTTTTCGATTTTGGACCGAAACCGAAACCCAAAACCGAAACCAAAATCGAATAAGAAAATTTAGTATTTCAAAACCGAAACCGAACCGAATTTTTTTAAAACTGAACCGAACCTCTTATTCGGTTCGGTTCGGGTCGATTTTCGGTCCAAAATCGAATAATACTCACCCCTAGTTCTTCGGCGGCCAGGACCACCCTGAATTTCACCAAGACCATGCTTAAATTCAAAATCAAAGTGGAAACTGACTTCTGGAAGCAGAAAGCGAGATTGAAATGGGACAGCGACGGAGATAAAAACTCGAAGTATTTCCACACCTGTGTCAACGGTCGCAGACAGACATTAGCGATTCACCATACTATTGACGACAACGTGAACATCATCGCTGACCAAAAGAGCATCCAGAAGGCCGCTACGAAATTCTATTCCAAATTATTCACTAAAGATACGGTTCACAAAGACAACGCCTTCCTAGAGCAAATCCCCCATCTCATCAACGACAACGACAACGCTCAGCTGGATCGCTCTTCCACTGCCCAGGAGGTGAAAGATACGGTGTGGGCACTGAATAAGCACAATGCTTCCGGGTCGGACGACTTTTCGGGGGTTTTCTTCTGCTCGTGCTGGGACATTATCAAGCAGGATATCACCGAAGCTGCTATTGCATTCTTCGATGGAGCCACATACCTAAAGCCATCTCCAGCGCCAAGCTTATCCTTATACCAAAAAAAAAACCCGGAGTCATCGGGACTTCCGTCCCATCAGTCTATGTAAGTTCACCAATAAGATCATCTCTAAAATCATAGCTACGAGGATGGCTGGGCTACTCCCCAAGATTATCTCCGAGGAGCAAAGCGGGTTTGTCCGAGGGAGGAACATCCAGGACAACATTATGCTGGCTCAAGAGTTAATCACTTGCTTGAAGTTCCCTGTCCAGGGGGGCAACATCGCCGTCAAAATCGACATGGAGAAAGCCTATGACAAACTGGACTGGCAGTTCATGATCTGGGTCTTCAGGTCTTTCAGCTTCTCCGAAAAGTGGACCAACATAGTATGGAGATCGATTAGCGACTCGTGGTTCTCCACAGTCATAAACGGCCAAGCCGAGGGATTTTTCAAATCTACCCGAGGGGTTAGGCAAGACGACCCTCTATCATCCACTGTATTCATCATAGCGGCTGATGCCCTCAGCAGGAACCATAACAACATGACCAACACGCCGATCTTCCAGCATTACCACAAGCGGATGTCCGATCATCACCCATCTGGCCTTTGCTGACGATATATTTATTTTCTCTTCTGGGGACGAAGGGGCGGTAACAGTCGTCCATAATACCCTGCAGAGGTACTCCACTTGTTTCGGCCAGAAGATCAACCCCTCCAAGGGCGTCATCTATGCCCACCACAACAGCAAAAGAGAGCACGCCATCGGGCTCTCCAACTTAATATCCTTTACGGTTGACCATCCTCCTTTCAACTATCTCGGGTGCCCTATGGTGTACGGTAAATCAAATGTTGGCATCTTTGAGAAATTGATCACCAGAAGCAGGACTAAACTTAGCGGGTAGCATAACGCCACTTTATCACCTGGTGGCAAGATGACTCTCATCAAACACGTGCTCAACTCTATCCCTATTCACACCCTGGCCGCTTGCTCTCCGCCTTTGAAGGTGATTTCTTCGATCAAGCAGATCTTCTGTAATTTTTTCTGGGGTCATTGCAACTGGCAAGACAAGCATCACTGGGCTAGTTGGGACTCTATGGCTCAACCTACTGAGGAAGGGGGGTCAGGGATTTAACACGCTCACTTAAATCGTTCGGGCATTTTCGATAAAACTGTGGTAGAAAATCCGCACGAGTAAGAATCTATGGACCAGATTTATGAAAACCAGATACTTCGAACACATCCATCCGTCAGTGGCCATTTCCAACAGTAGATCCTCTGCGGCTTGGCACCGTATCCTGAGCAGAAAAGAATTTGCTGAACCCGCTATTAGGCTTCAATTGGGCAATAGCGAGTCGGATCCTTTCCGGGAACGATGGACCGGGGATAGCTTGATCTCGATGCTCACAGAGATCCCGAGAAACAGCAGGATCAGAGACTTGTGGAACCCCATTACGGAAGACTGCAACTGGGACACGATCCACGAATGGGCCAGGATCGATACTGAGGAGCACATTCGATCGAACGGGCTTCGTCTTGGCAGCGATGATGATGCGTTGAGGTGGACGCTCGAGGCCTCGGGGGCATTTTCGGTGAGGTCGGCAAGAATCGCTAGCCAAGGAGTGGGACGTCCACATCATATCAGTGCGTACTATTGGCACACCTGTATTCCCAAGAAGTGGTCCTTCTTCATGTGGACAGTCATTAGGAAGAAACTGCCAACCGATGACATCCTCAACACCATTGGGATTAGCCTAGCCTCGCATACAATTGCTGCAACCGATCGTCAGACGGAGACTATCGACCACATCTTCTGTCAAGGGGCCCTGTCGACCAGTATCTGGAGATCCCTTAACCGGCAACTCAGTATTGAGCCAGGGGGCGGTCGCTTCCACGATCTCACGGCCTCATGGGTTCAGCTTCCACGGCCACCAGATCGTCGTAGCGGCTGCTACGTGGCGATCTGAAAAAATCGTAACAAAGCAAGATACGAAGGTCAACAATACTCTGTCGACCAGCTCACTTAGGAAGTCTATCGCCAATGCCGTAGAAGCGTCCCGTGCTCCTACACTCATTCCGTTCTGGTCAGTGCTGGTACCTTGAGTCGTTATGCCCCCCTTTTTGCATCCTTTGTTGGTATACTTGTATAGGCTTCTTTTTAGCTTGTATACGTTCTCGGGCTTCGGCATTTTGAGCCTTGATCAATAAAAGGGGTGGTTTCTTCAATATATATAATCTATATACTATATATATATATATAATATATATATTAAAAAAAAAAAAAATATATATAATTATTATATATATAATATATATATATATATATATATATATTGAAGAAAACCACCCCTTATATATATATATATATCTGTATATATAGATATATTTTTTTTGT
>JANAVB010029820.1:5196505-5349140 GCA_029216955.1 Iris pallida | reverse complement strand
TATATAACATATATATACCTAAATTTATATCAGGAATAGATCATACATATGCACATATACATGCCTATATAGACTATATAAATCCCAAAATACATGTTTAAGGAAATATTCACTATAATTATCAAATAAAACATTATTGATATTTTGGTATGGCAATTATTATATATATAAAAACATTTACTAGACCACTACATAAATTACGATGTACGCACATTCATACAATACAGCTCTTGTCGTGAACGTCTTTGGTCGCTCTACAATATTACATGGGCCCGAATTTGGTTCGGATCAAGTCCGGACCAGTTTGGTACAACCGGGTCACTTAAACGTCAAATAATATTAACAATGAATAATTAAAACATCTATAGGGGTTAAGTCGCACTTGGCCTAATTTTCCTAGTTAGGACATCACTATGGCTCGGCCTTATCTACCAGGGATAATACACTAGTCAAAGCACGCCACTGCACTATCCGTACCATGATTTCTAGTCACCTTGTACTCCAATTCCTAACCATGGCTAAATCATCTACAGTAATAATTAACTAAATAATTGTTTACAAAATCTAAAAATCACCATTTAAATCAACTAAATAATGAAAAATATTTCGAAATTTTCGGGAAGGGGAGTTACATTTACCACCTATACACCAACTTCTGAAGTGGTTATGGTGGCAAACCAGGCACAAGCTGAAGTGCTCAGGATCGGGACAGTGGTTTTGAAGCTGACTTCAGGGAAGTCTCTGACGATTTAAGGTGTGAAGCATGTACCTACTATCGCAAAGAACCTGATCTCGGGAGGCCTACTCTGCCATGCAGACCTCATGATGGACATCAATGCTGGCCAGATGGTGATGTCTATTAAGGAAATATATTTCAAAAAAGCTTTTTATACCGAAGGAATGTTCAAAATTTAGCTTGTAAATCAGTCCAATGGAATTAATGCAATCACTCCTTCTGCTTATAGTCTTGAGTTGTGGCATAATAGGCTAGAACATGTTCATTGTAAACGGATAAACAAAATGTCTAGTCTAGGGCTTATCTCCAAGTTTGGGGGTAAGGTAGAGAAATGTGAAGTTTGTGCTCAAACGAAGATCACAAGAAAACCCTTTCCTCGGGTTTATCGAAGTACATATCTTCTAGAGTTGGTACACTCCGATATCTGTGACTTCAAACAGTTCTCTACAAAGGCCGGGATGAAGTATTTTATAACCTTCATCGATGACTTCTCTAAGTATGCATTCGTCTACTTGCTGAAGGCTAAAGATGAAGCATTCGAGAAGTTCAAGGAGTTTAGAGCCGAAGCTGAGCGGCAGACTGGACAACAACTCAAAAGAATAAAAAGTGATCGAGGTAGGGAGTACAGGTCTCATAAATTTACATCGTTCTGTAAAGAACATAGAATTATCAATGAAATTATGGCTCCGTACTCTCCCCAATCAAACGGAAGTAGCAGAAAAGAAGAATAGAACGTTAACAGAAATGATTAACTTAATGTTGTTGACTATGGGTCTTACAAAGTGCTACTAGGGAGAAGCTGCATTGACGACCACTTTTATTCTAAATAGAGTACCTCATGAAACTTCAGACATTACTCCTTATGAACTTTGGTTCAAGGTCAGACCTAACTTGAATGTCATTCGAGTGTGGGGGTGTCTGGCATATGTCAAGCTTCCAGATCTGAAGATTTAGAAGCCTGGGACAAGGACTACAAAGACGATCTTCTTGGGGGATGCTGAAAAGAGTGATGCTCAGAGATTTTTTGATATTGAGTCAAATCATATCATTGAATCTCGTGACACAGAATATTTTAAAGACAAATTTGTAAGGCAAAAGAATATTATTCTTGCGGATATACGGGAGAACAATGAGGGTGCGCAAGAAACTGAAGTTTTTAATGAAGAAGTAGTCCAAGAAGATGTTGTTGTAACAACGGTTGAACCAGAACTCGTTGAGCCATCAGCGAAGCGTGTGAGAAGGCCGAAGGACTTCAAAAAAGACTTTGTCACCTATCATGTGGAAGCAGATCCGCTTACCTACAATGAGGCGATGAAGACCAGAGACGCAGTTTTCTAGAAGGAGGCGATTGACAATAAAATTGATTCCATTACCTCAAATAACACTTGGATGTTGATTGATCTTCCTGAAGGAGCGAAACCCATCATATGCAAATGGATCTTCAAGAAGAAGATGAAAGCAGACGAAACTATTGACAAGTTCAAGGCTAGGTTGGTAGCCAAGGGGTTTTCTCAGAAGCAGAGGATTGACTACTTTGATACGTATGCTCCAGTAGCCCAGATGACTACCATCAGAATATTGATTGCTCTCGCAGCAATACATAAGATGGTGATACATCAGATTAATGTGAAAATAGATTTCCTAAATGGCGAGCTGACCGAAGAGATTTACATGCAACAACCAGAGGAATTTGTCGTCAAGGGTCTTGAAGACAAAGTCTGTAAGTTGGTGAAATTATTGTACGGTCTTAAACAGGCTCCCAAGATGTGGCATAAAAAAATTGACAATATTATAAGGTCAAATGGCTACATGGTCAGTGAGACGGACAAGTGTGTTTATACGAAGTTCGCTGATGGAAGAGGTATGATCATTTTTCTGTACGTGGACGACATGCTAATACTAGGTACGGATATGGGCTGTGTCTCCGAGACAAAGAAGTCCATCTCGAGCAAGTTCTGTATGAAGGACTTGGGTGAAGCTGATGTGATCTTAAGGATCAAGATCATCCAGACAGAGACTGGACTAGCACTGTCACAGTCTTATTATGTTGAAAAGATGATCACTATTTATGGATATCAGTATCTTCCAGGGATCGATATGCCGTACAGGTGTGATGTGAAGCTGAAGCCTAATTCAGGGGAAAGCGTCAAACAGCTGGAGTATGCAAGCCTAATCGAGAGTTTGATGTATGCTACTACTGCCACAAGGCCTGACATAGCTTTTGCCGTGGCAATACTGAGTCATTTCACGAGCAACCCAGGCATTGAGCATTAGAAAACTGTGAAACGGGTTATGAGATATCTCAAGAAGACTCAGACATATGCACTGTACTACAGCGGAGATCCGCTGATAGTGGAAGGCTTCTGTAATACTGGCTGTTGCTCAGAAGTGGAGAGCGAGAGGTCCACATATAGATATATTTTCACAATGGGTGAAGCTGCTATATCGTGAAAATCGAAGAAACAGACTATGCTCTCGCGGTCATCTATGGAATCTGAGTTCTTTGCACTTGATACCGCAGCGGAGGAAGCAGAATGGCTTCGGAAGCTCATATATGATCTTCAGTGGTTGGGGCACAAATACCAGCGATACTGATATACTGCGACAACCGGGCGACTGTGGCGGTGGCATCAAATGACCTCTTCAAAGAAAAGAAGAGGATTGTGCGGTTGAAGCACAGGAAAGTGCACGATCTCATCAAGAGAGGGTGTTATTACAGTGATTGATGTTCGGAGTCAGAAGATCCTGGCAGATCCGTTCACCAAGGGCCTCAAGCGCCAGCTGGTCGATGACACAGCTTATAAAATGGGCTTAAAGGCATTCTGATATTGTATTATTACAACCCTACCATAAAGTTTTATGCTATTAGTTCAATAAGAAATTTACTAGGCATCTAGCTTTTGGTTCAAGGGAGAACCATTAATCGGAAGAATATCAAGAAGAGTGGGTACATGTCCTATTGCGCATGGAGAGGTTACGGACTTACAACCACTATTGTCTACTGTTGTTTTCTGCGAAAAAATGGATCCTGTGGGAAGGTTGGCTTAAACGCCTTAATGAGTTCTCAGGTAGAGTGAATGTCTGGTGTGCTTTAAAGGAAGCACGGTAGCGCAGCACTATAAGGAGTGAAACTCCATACTACTATGGAGGTGACTCTACTATGAGGTTTCCGAAAGGGTGTTTGCCATGAAATATAAAAGAACAGAACAATTATCGGAGGACCAGACTTTTACTTCATAATACAAACTCGCTTGTACAAAGAAAGCCCAGGGACGAAAGCCTAGGTACAACAACCTAAGTACAATTATTTATTTTAGATTCTGGGGGTGACGATTGTTGGCACATTTTATTTTGATTATTAACAGCATCTTCGTAGTTTAGTCTTCTGTTATTCAGATTCAAATTTTATCAGAAGATCTACTACTAGAGTTCTTTCGTTCAAGCGCAATCATCTTTTACATTGAAGACTAAAGCAGTTACCGGCATTCCCTGCATAAGACGGCGTCTTCCTGCTTAGAGTCTCTGTGTCTGTACAAGTCTAGGTATATTTGTAAACACCTAAGGACGGATGACAAGTAAAAAGAACAAGTCAAAAATCAAATACCTACAGAGCGGCATACCGGCGGCATGCTCTGGCATACCGGCGGTATACCGTTTTTAGAGCTCAGAAAGTTGCTGTGACGAATTGTCGGCATACCGACAGCATGCTCCGGCATACCGGCGGTATACCGATTCTTGTGTCCAGAAAGTTGCTGTGATAAATTATCGGCATACCGGCGGCATGCTCCGGCATACCGGCGGTATACCGCTTTTAGCGACCCAAAAGTTGCTGTGACAAATTGTCGGTATACCGACGGCATGCTCCGGCATACCGGCGGTATACCGTTTTTAGCAACCCAAAACTTGTTGTGATAAATTGTCGGCATACCGACGGCATGCTCCGGCATACCGGCGGTATACCGAGTTTCAAATATTTGGTTTTTGATTTGCCCTGACTAGCATTAATGGCAGCATTTAATGCTCTCAAACGGTCATTAATATGACCGTTACTATTTGACCGGTATACCGACGGTATGCCGCTGCATACCGACGGCATGCCGGTCTGTCTGTATTCAGAGCATTAAATGCCACCAACTCTTGGTTCTCCTATAAAAGAAAGCTCTCTCTCTCTCTTGAGCTTTCTCACCAACTCTTACCATAAATTTTCCAACAACCAAGAGCTCCACCATTAATACTCTTCCAAGCTTTTCATTATCATCCTCTCCCAAAGTGCTAGAGTATTAAAGAGTTGTACATTTCGATCTTCACGTGTTAGAAGATCAACAAGTTCTCTTCTCTTTTATTTGAAGTTGGCGAGCCTTCGTAAGAAAACTCGTGTGTAGAAGTTGACGAGTCTTCGGATCCAAACTCGTGTTGAAGTTGGCGAGTTCTTCGGATCCAAACTCGTGTGTACTATTTAGTTAAATAGTGGATTAAAGCCGGAGAGAGTTCCGGGACTGGATTGCCTCAAAAGAGGATACCAGGATACATCATTGCGTTTGATCTTTCTACTCTTTACTTTCAATTGTCTTTATTGCTTCAATTGTTGTAGTTAATTTTTAATTTCCCTATTCACCCCCCCTCAAGGGTTCTACAATTGGTATCAGAGCTTTGTTCTCTTGATTTGGATTTACACCCTTTGAGTGATCCATGGCCTCTAACCCTAGTATCAACACCTTCCACAATGAAGGACACTCCACAAATAGGCCTCCCCTATTTGATGGAACCAACTATAACTACTGGAAGATTAGGATGAGCATTTATCTAAAGTCCATAGATTTTGACTTATGGGATTGCGTGATAAATGGTCTTCCTACTCCTTCCAGAGCTATTGAGGATATTGCTTCTGACACCCTTTGGGACACACTTACTGAAAATACCAAGAAGCTTGCTAGTCGAGATGCCAAGACAATGAATGCTCTTTACTGTGCTCTCGACAGTAGTAAATTCAACCAAATCTCTACTTGCAAGACTTCCAATGAGATTTAGAAGTTACATGAAGTCACACACGAGGGAAATTCACAAGTGAAGGAATCCAAGATTAGTAGACTCACGTAAGAATATGAGTCCTTTAAAATGAAGCATGATGAATCTATTACTTGCATGTTTACTCGTTTTGGTGACATTATTAACCCTCTCTCTTCTCTTGGAAAGGAATATCCTGCTCATGAAAAGATAAGAAAAATTCTTAGAAGATTGACGAAAGCTTGGAGTCCTAAAGCTACCGCAATCATTGAGGGGAACGATCTAACAGTCATGAATCTTGAGACCCTCATGGGTAAGCTAATGACTCACGAGCTCGATATGAATGATCAAGAGGAATCCTCCATACAAGAGAAGGAGAAGGAGAAGACCAAAGAGAAGGAGAAGACTCTTGCTCTCAAAGCAACAAGGTCCTACTCCAAGGATACCTCCGACGACAATGAGTCGGACGACGATGAAGAAATAGCTCTCACAGCTAAGCACTTCCGAAAGTTCCTAAAATTCAACAAGGCCAACCGCTCTAGACGAAACAATGAAGAAGATCCGACGTGCTATCAATGCAGAAGACCCGGACACATCAAGAGGGATTGTCCGATGATAAGAAAAGACTCAAGCAAGTACGAGAAGCCTAGCAAGGGAAGCTCATCCTCCAGAAAGTTTGCCAACACAAGCATTTGGTATGAAAGTAACGCGAGCGACTCCGACAACGACAAGGAGTGCAAACACAATGTCAACGTCTATCTCATGGCAACCGATGAGGTACTTGATGATCTTTTCTTAAACACTCTTACCTATGATGATTTGGAGAAAGCCATTCTTGAATTACATGAAGAACACAAAGGTGTTCGGAATAAATATAAGAAATCTCTTAAAGAGGTTGAGGCTCTTCAACTTGAAGTAGAGAGGCTCTCAAGCATCATTATTGATGTGAAGGAAAAATCTTCTATTTCTGACACGGATGAAATAGAGTCTTTGCGACTCAAGTTTTAAGAATCTCTTGACACCATCAAGAAAAGGGATGATGAGATTCTATCCATGATAAGTTCTTATGAATTTGCTATGCGTAAATGTCAAGATGCTAATAAAAGAGAATATGACACTTCTATTAAGTATAATGATCTTCTTACATAGAGTAAGAATTTAGGTAATAAGAATACCACTCACATGCATGCTCCAAGACACCCCCACACTCATCACAATTGTAGGCATAACCCTTACATGAACACTACACACAACTCCTTTTCTAACACAAGAAAAGGACCTTTTGTTAAGAAGAACACCTCACATCATGCATTTTACTATCATCATAACACTCATGGTAGAACTTCTCACACTAGAAACTCACATATGCACAACACTCATACTTCTTCTTCTAAATCTTCTTTGATGTGCAATTATTGTGGTTTGCTCGGACATACTTCTAATTTTTGTTATACAAGGAAACAAGTTGACATGAAAGTTCTTAAATGGGTTCCTAGAACTAACAATCAAGGACCCAAACAATCATGGGTACCAAATCGTTCATCTTCAACTTATGTTGTAGGTGACGAATCCTTCTCATGCTAGAAGCAAGTGGATTCTCGATAGCGGTTGTTCACGGCACATGACCGGTGATGCTTCACTTTTTACAACGCTATCGATGAAGAAGGAAGGACACGTCTCCTTCGGTAACAATCTTAAAGGTTATATTATTGGAAATGGTAATATCGGTTCTCCTCCTTATCCTTGTATTAATAATGTATGTCTTGTTACTAATCTCAAGCATAACTTCCTTACTATTAGCCATCTTACCGATAATGGCTATGATATCAAGTTTGTTAAACTCAAATGTTACATTACTGATAGTTCTAATGGAACTATTGTTTATGATGGCTTTAGAGAAAACAATATTTATGTTCTTTATCTTATTGAAGGTACTAACAATGACAGATGTGTAGTTGCAAAGAACGATGAGAGTTGGCTTTGGCACATGAGGCTTGGACACGCCAACATGGATACCATCTCTCGCCTCGCCTCCAAGAAGCTTGTACGAGGACTCCCAAGTATCCCATTCAAAAAGGATATGGTATGTGAAGAATGCGAGAAAAGTAAGTTGACCAAGTCATCCTTCAAATCAATCAACTCTGTGAGTACTTCTAGACCCCTTCAACTTATCCATATAGATCTTTTTAGGCCTAGTAGAGTTGCTAGCCTTGGAGGCAAGCTTTATGCTTTTGTTTTAGTTGATGATTTTTCTAGATTTACTTGGGTTATATTTTTTGCTTGCAAAAGTGATACTTTTCGTGAATTTGTTGCCTTTTGTAAACGTGTTCAAAATGAAAAAGGTTTTTCTATTAACAAAATTAGAAGTGATCATGGAGGGGAATTTGATAATGCCGATTTTAAAAGATTTTGTGAAAAGAATGGTTTTGGACATGATTTTGCTTGTCCACGAACTCCTCAACAAAATGGTGTTGTGGAGAGAAAGAATAGAACCCTTGGCGATATGGTCCGGGTTATGTTAAACCAATATAAGCTCCTCCAATATTTTTGGGCGGAAGCCGTTAATACGGCATGTCATGTTATTAATAGGGTCTTGATTAGACCTATTTCTAAGAAGACTCCTTATGAGCTTTGGTTTGACAAAATTCCCTCTATTAAATATTTTAAAGTTTTTGGTTGCAATTGTTTTATTTTGAATACCAAGGATAACCTAGGCAAGTTTGAAGAAAAAGCTTATGAAGGAATATTCCTTGGATACTCTACTCATAGTAAAGGTTTTCGTGTTTTTAACAAAAGAAGTCTTGTTGTCGAAGAGTCAATCAATGTCTCTTTTAATGAACTCAACTCTTCTACATTCTCCTCTTCCGAGGATATTGATGACATCTCGTTTGGGTTGGAGAACTCCTCTATTGAGGATCGTCCTTCTTCATCTAACAATGAAGTTGTGACCCCATCAAAAGAGTCTCCTCCTCTCGAGCCTCCTCAAATGGATCTCCCAAAAGAATAGAGATTTGTCACCAATCATCCTAAGGAGCTTATCATTGGGGATCGTTCCTCCAGTGTTAGCACAAGATCCGCCACTCGTGATCTTTGTGCAAATGTGGCTTTTATCTCTCAAATAGAGCCTAAAAATGTTAATGATGCGTTCCTTGATGAGTTTTGGATGATAGCTATGCAAGAGGAGCTTAATCAATTTGAGCGAACACTACACCAAAACAGTCGTTTCCTAACGACTATAAGCGTTAGGAAAAATATTCCTAACGGTTTTTTACCGTTGCTTCCATGGCGTGGGGAATTTTTCTAACAGTTTTGCTAACGGTAAAAAGCGTTGGGAAAATAAATTTTCCAACAGTTTTTTACCGTTAGGAACACAAATTTTCCTAACACTTAAAAACCGTTGGGAACACAAATTTTCCAACACTTAAAAACTGTTAAGAAAGCAAAATTTTCCAACGGTAAAAAACCGTTAGGAATGGATCCATAGATTTAAAAAAAAAATGGCTATATTTAACCTGTGATGGCTCTGTTGAATCCACTCAATATACACCATTAGTCATTGTGACAATACAATTTACACGAGATTTTACATAAGAACACACTACATCATAAACTAACTCCTACAACATGAATCTGATACACAAGTTTATATACAAGTATGGGATAGTCGTCACCCGGATCGGTTCAGGTTGGGTGCCTGATACTCTATGGCTGTTTCCTTCTCGGATTTGCTTCTGCTGCGTATCACTCGCCTCGGGAATTCTTCGATAGACTTGGTTTCCTTGCTCCGCGGACTGAGAGATTTCCTATAAAAGGAAACAAATCCATCTAAAGGTACACTGAACTATCATAACATTAAGTTCTGTAGATAGAAAATGCCCCAGATGTTGCTTGCGTGCAATATCCTTTAAGAAAAAATGTGAACAGAAAGATAAATATGCCATAGATAGAAGAATTTGAAAGCTTTATTGTTTGACTTCTGAAAAAATAAATTTAATAATAGATGCAACAAACCCAAGCTTATATACTGATAATAGGAAGATAAAATAACCTTATACAAAGAAGCTGCAGACTCAGATTGTACAGCTTGATTGAGGCCATCACCAAGGGATTGAAATGCATTGAGGGCATCAAGTGTCAGCTGCCAACAACAAAGAGCCTCAAAACTGCTTGAAGTTGAAGCACCATTAGAGTTACAACCAGCAGCAGCAACATTTTCATTCACCCATGGACAATAAGTATTATGATGCTTGATTGGATCGAATTCTTTAGCTTCTGCTTCATAGTCATTTTCTCCATTTGCTGGCCCTGAAAATGAATAATAGAATGGAAAAGATTTAACAATTGAAGAAAGTCAAATCATTGATGATAACAAATATATCCTCGACAAATCCAGACTGAAGATAATGAATTCTAATAGTAAGGTACAAAGTCAAAATAAAGTTTTGGAAATCAGTTATGACACTCTATTCACCTTTAAAAATATCGTCCTCGAGCCGCATATTGATCTTAACTATTAAAATCAGTTATGACACTCTTGGCATACAAGAGTTTTCAAAAGCTTAAAATTTTATGATTACTATTAAATCTTCAGAACTTAAGAAAACATATACATTTCAATCTAGAGCCGCGTATTGATCTTAACTTTATAATCATATCCCTTTCCATTCAGATTTGAACGCATTATAACAACTTGTTGCCTCGTCATTCTGTTGAGTGACTGCAACAAGGTACCATTTTGCTAACAAGATCTTATGACTGCAACTCTTGCTACCACGCCATAAACAAAACATCTATCTGGTGAAGGAAAATAGGTTATGGATAAAGTTTATCGATTGGGTTATCTTTAAGTATTCTTGAGAAAACGAATCTTTTTAAGTCCTAAATTTTAGATGGATCAGTTACCAAAACACATCTTTGAATCAATATGATCCTACCATAATAAATAAGATTCTAAGAAATGAACCATTAGTAGATATGTTCAATAAGGATACCTTATGCCAACAACTTTCTTAAAATCAGCTTCCAGAGCTCGGAGCATATACTTGTGAAAATCAAATTTAGGGTTGCTCTTGCAATGTTCCTGAGGGAAAGCATTTGAATAAATATATCGAAACAAGGTGATGGTATCTTTGAAGATGGAAACGTAAGCGACCAAGGCTTCTATTTGACAATATTGAATTGCTTACCATAATGAATCCGAGTCTCATTGTGGTGTAGTCAGATTGTGTTACAGATCCATAAAACTGCTTACAGAAAGATTTCTGCACAAATAATACATTTAGAGCATATTCCAATATCCTTTCTGATGAATAAACAGTGTATAAGTATGGATAATAGCTAGAAAATGTTGGAAAAGAACTATCAATAAGAAACTTGAAAGAAGACAAAGCACTTCCACTCTAAGATGAGTTCCTTTTCTTTTATTTAACGAAGAGAAGGTAGTCTGTAATTTGATCCAACAGTACAGTGGTTAAATAACAATTTTTAGCTATCTAGTTTAATTTTCATGTACTGTATGGACTATGGCGTACTACATTGAAAGAACAGAACCAGATCGCACAGGATGATGTTTAATCCTATAGATCAATAATTTCTTATCAGCATATGCCTTATTTCTAACATCAATCATGTTAGCACTGGGAACTCCCGTATTGAAGAGGAGAACAAGGACGAAGCTGCGGGAATGAAGACAATAGTAGAGCATACCATGATTCCAATTCTTTTCCCAGTCTATCAAATCAGCGGACGAAAATTATACTGGAAAATTTGCAAAATACTTGCCGGCGTTGCCGCTTATATCTCAGACTTATATACTACATCACATGTTATTTTCGCACATAAACTAAAGCATCTACTATATTCTAGTGCATTTAAAAAACATCACTTTTTGCAACACTGATTTTAATACTCCATCAGGAACTGATGAAACTGTGAATACCTATAACTGTTGCGGGGGTCTGCTACTACCAAAACAACGTTAAACCTTGGATGAAATATCAATGAAATGTCTCAAAATCGAAAATATTTTAAACCTGAAGACACATTCGAGAAAGTTGGAGTGCCAATAGGGCACTGCTAATGAGTAATGGCATGGTATCCAACATAGACAGCTCTTTGATAGATATGCGAGTGCTACACAGCTTTAGGTATTGTGTATGCTAAAAGTGGTAGGAAATATAGCAATAACCTAGATAATTTCGCTATTGCATTGGTAAGGTAGAATAAGTACTTGAGGAGAAGTTAAAATGTCCCTGGAGATCATATCAGTAACCTAAAGGGTTTATAACCTATGAGAATGTGTCATGTGCTTTACGAAAAAAATGCAATTAATACTCCTACATTTATTCAACAAATAGGCATCATTGCCATTGTCGTCATAAGCCAAGCCTTTTTCCATAAATATGGAGTACCCTATGGACCAAATTTAAAGTTACATAGAAAGTAACCAGTTTTACAACCAATTGAAAGATGCAAATGCTCTGAGAATATGTAATTTAGTGCTAATTCTTCGCCAAGGCATTAGAGTGTGGAAGGCTTGCTATAAACCTAAATGGTTTGAACACGGAACTTGTATATTTACAGGGCTTAAGCTCATTTAACCAAGGAATAATCCCCCCTGGACTAAGGAGCAATCTAGTCAAATGAAGATGATAAAACTCAAACCGATAAAATTTGACTGCTTAGTTAATAGTGTGCCATGAACAATTCTCACAAATACTTTAAGGAACTAATCCTTTGAGTGAAATTCCCAAATAACCATCCTAACAATTTGAAAATTACACTACAATTTTCATTAAGTTAATTCAATTTGTATTGCATTTCAAACTAGCTAATCTGAACATAAGCTAACAACAATAGGGAAAATGTAAATGTAATAGTTCTCCATCCAACATATTACGGTACCAAAATGGATATATATCTTATGTACACTTCATCCTCCGTATGAATCCAAGATACCAAGACCTTGGTTCATACTTTTTAAAGATAATCCTGATAAAGATGAAAAAGGTTATGACTAATACCACTTCATCAAGCATGAAATAAAATTATCTTCTTGTTATGTTCGACAAAAATTAAAAGGTTCAGTCCAAGAACAATAACATTTTATAACATTAGTCGAGAAAGTTTCACATTTAATCCACGGGCAAGTCTTAGTCAACAATTCAACTGACAAATGTACTTACCAACCAACTTAATATGACCGTGTCCTTTCCAGTACCATGAAACCGGTCCTGAATAAATTCAAATTGGTGCACATGGGTGATCTTTTGAGGAACTGCAAAGTTAATAAACTAGATTAGCAAATTACGGAATAGCACTGGTCAAATTTGAAAGAGGTTTCATGCTAATCGATTTCCCCTACATGGATATCAGAAAAAGAATAATTTAAGTGTTCTTTTGTCTATGATAAGCAATAGAGTTTATTCATACCACTTTCAGTGTTTTCTCTTTGAATTGATTCTTCCCATTTTTTCCATCTCGTTATCTATGAAATCAAGAAAATGTTAAACTTATGATATCCACAAGACACGTACCACTATAGATAATAGAAAAATTGAAGAAATAAAAAGACGACGTTGGTCACCCATTACCCTCAATCCACCCAAAAGCATAGTGAGTACACTGAAGATCACATGAGTAATTGCAAGAACAAAAATAAAGATATGCAGTTGATGTAGAGCCTCTATCGATAACAATGGGACTTTCCCCTGGAAAAAGAAAGAAAGAAAGCAAATATCAGAATCAGAAAAACATGGAGCTGACATCATAATAGTTTGAATAAAAAATATGAAAATAAATGCCTTTGAACCATAGTTTGGATATACAAGCAGCACATAGAATCAAACTAAATATTTAACAAAAATGCTACAATGACCAGAAGTCTGTTTCCAATTGCCTATATATAGTTGGATATAATGTTTTTTCAGAGTGAATGAAAACAAACCCAGTCTTTCGTGCCTCCAATTTCTTTAATTGATCAAATTTCCCCCTGGATCTGACAAATAACACTAAGATCCCTCCTAACAGGTGCATCTATTCCTCTCTTCTATACTTGTCCAAACAACCTCAGACAAGTTTCAAAGTTGTTTTCAAACAAACAAAAAAAACTAGAAAAACTTCCATTAGTTAGGAGTCGGACGCCAATTATTTCTCGGAAGTGACAGTATACACAGAGAGATTGCTTCCTTAACATATCCCTAAGAAAAGAAACTAAGACTACAAAACTGAAGTCCATATACAGTCAACTGTGCAATTCGAATGAAAGCAGAAACAGACATATTGTGTGAGGACCTCTCCCTTGGGGATGAAGAAACCCAACTTGGAAAATTGGGGGCTATCCTCATATCTTGATCATAAAATTTGAATGCTATTTCTCCCAATGAATTATGTGAGTGCTTCTCATGAAGGTTTTGAGAAAGTTTGCTCCAGATAATTACAGTTTAAATAAGAAATCTAGTAGACCCAGCATGCCTATAGAAGTCCCTCAATTTTGCTTACCCTTATTCGTTTCTCTAGCTGTAGGCGCCATGTAAGTTCCTCCACTTGCTTTTCCAACTTATTTTTTGCAGCTTGGAGAGCACCAGTTTCCCTTGCAGCCTAAAAATACAAAAGGAGCAAGAAGCACAGTCACTTAGACATAACTGAAGCACCGGACTCACCAGGGTGTTGACATGGTAAATGAACCCATGGCCGGAAAAAAAAAATCAAATTAATCAATACAGAGATAACTAACATCCAACCTCTAATAAAAAAATTATCCGAAAAAATGGTTCACCATGTTTAAAATCATGAAAATGTAGTCTCTCGTATCATTGGGGAACCCATGACCTCCTAAAATACAATGTTTTGATTTCTTCCAGGAAGAAACAAGTATATATTTCAAACATATTTACTAGGAAGGAAGTTGTGCCCCACCAATAAGTGCCTGACTAAGACATGGTGGAGCACATTTAATGAAGTATAGACGTTGTTGGAGGATGTGAGTTCAGTCTTACCATCTGAATCAAGTAAAGGATTTTAACATGGCTTGTATGTATGAGGTCCGTGTAAAACGTTTGGATCTCAATTTTATATTTAGTTGCAATATGGGGTTATTTGTTGTTACCTAGATAAAAGGACATAGATGTTCACCATGTTCAGAATCCATAGATATTCTCAAGCCAATGGTGTAAAGAAGAGAAGCCCGACACCACTGGTGATAAAGGACATAGATGACCACAGGTAAGTGACTAAAAGCAATGAGACAAAAAAATAAGTGGCTGAGCCTAGAAGCAGAGTATTTTGTCGAGTACAGGAGTCGTCACAAAAGGTGAAGGAAACTACTATTCTTTCTCATGCAATTAAGTATTTTGTTCAACACCACTTTGACTTAAACGAATCATCCAAAGAAAATGGAGAAGCCAAGGAGGAGGTGCACAAGTTTGATATACTTGATATACAACTTTAATATATGGAAATCTCATCATCTACTTCCCCAATATAGAAATCCTAATGATAATATTGCATGATTAAAAACACTCTCATTGGATTGAAATAAAAACCTAGGGCATTGTCTTATCGTATCCTTTTTTTTACTTTGAGCCATCCATACAAGAGCTTACAAGTAGGCCTTTTGCAATATGAAAACCACACAGCTATCTCACTCCAGAATCAGATTTATAAAATTGTACTCCCCCTTGTACATATATTAACATGATCTCTCGAGTAAACTTTACTGGAATTTGACTCGGTTCAGTCTTGACGTATCCTCTTTTGGACTTGCTTCACAAAGTTTTTTGTGCTTGTAACTTGACATGGAATATTTAGTTTCCTCAAAGCACCTCTGATGTAAGTTAAAGTATTTAACCAAGTTATAAGAGGTATATAGTCAGCAAGCAGAACAATAAAAAGTGTCTTCCTCTAACTATCAACAAATAAATTCTACTTATTCCTCCGACATTCATCAACACTTGAATTTAAACTAATCATAAAAGTGATTACCTATCACGTGGATTACCTATTAATTGAATAAAAAGTGTCTTCTTCTAACCAGTACTTGAATAATTTCTGAAGAATTAAGGAAAATTACCTAAGCTACATGAATAATCAAGACAACCTCTAAGAGATTCCAACCTGAAAAAAAACCAAAGTTGTACACCTATACTAGGCGTTCACCATTGTGAAAGCCCTCAATGAACAGAAACACACGAATAGATAACACAACATTTACACTAAATTTTGCTGCATAAGATAAGTTTGAGATGTTTAGGCAATCAAGTGAGGCATATCAGTATATCCATTTATCAATTTCGTGTAATATGGTGAAACCAGATGACCAGGTACCCTTGGTCCAAGCAATAAAATAGAAACCCATAAATATTATAAAGGAGAAAACAAATCTAAACATTGTTTAGAAGTTCTTCTTGTTTGAAATATCGGACAAGATGTTCTTTTTGACGTAGAGTATCCAAATGCTTAAATGTGGTCAATACGATAAATATTGGGTTAACCTGGATTCATGTTAATGGATATAGGCTAGAAAGACCAGAAATCACTATATGTTAGCATGATTCTTATAGCAGAACTTAAAAAATATTTTATTTGCTGAGCCAATCGCTGATATATCTCTCAAATGCAATCCTTTTTGACCTCTCATATTTTGGCAATACTGGAAACAACCAAAATCAATGACAACCAGCATCCACTGGAGACACTAGCAATCCATCCACTTTTATTTTTCTTATTTATGTAACTAAAGCTCTCCCTTCTTTTTTTTTATTCTTTTTTATTATCTACATATCCTTTATAGCCCAGAAAGACAATTACCAGTAAGCATGTCAAAGTGTGCGTGAATAATACATACAGAAACTTATCTGATGCATATATCTTGTATGCATAACATATGAGTAGTCAAGTATAGCACCAGGTTTGCCAATATCCAATAATAGGCCATCCTCTAAAACACCTTATACACTGCAACCAAGCACAAGTTTAGTACCTATGAACTGTATAGGAGTAACACTAAGAACATTTATTGAAATATAGGAGAAAAATATATACCTACTATAAAGGAGCAGGCAGTCCAGCCCCAGTCTTGGATCAAAAGACAGAATAGCCTTTGATATCCACAGAGCCATCCTTGGTGTAGTCCTCCACGTCCATCTCTACACTGTCAACCATTTTCTTTATGTTTGATTACTTGCTTTTCTGTGTCATGTGATCTATTTATAGGTGAAGTGCCAAACAAAGTTCACAAGCGTTTCTATGGTGCAAATTTGCAAGTAACAACGGTGTTGACCCCGTGTCTTTGTGACATAATCGTATCGTGTCGCATTTTCATATTGTATCAAAAAAAATGAGAAGAAGGATGAATAAACATACAACCAGATTGATGCCTGGATAATTTGATCCATATAAGATGTAGTGAACGGCGATGGCGAAGTTCCCACTGATGATGTCTCCCTCGAACAGGATGAAGCATAGAACCCGTAAATGCCATCCACGTCGTTGACAGTGATCGTGAGGGCAGAGATGCATAGAGGATTGCTGACGAGAAGGCCTAAGAGGTGTACTGGCTTAAAGAGTAGCATCGATCTCTTCCTCCTTTCAATGGATCATCAAAATTCTAGCTCGATCCCTACAACAAGAGCTCCGACTGGGCTTGGCCTATGGAGGTCCAACGAGGCAAGGGAGGCCTAAGAGGAAGAAGAAGGACATGGAAGAGAAAAATTAGGAGATGGTGGTGGTGGTGCCCTAGAGAGAGAGAGAGAAAGAGAGAGAGAACTAAAAAGAGAGAGATTACCTTTCACATGGAGGACGCCATCGAGGAAAAGAGAGGAGAGAAGGGGGGAGCTCTCTAGGGCACAGGACGATATCGAGGGGGGAGAGAGGAGAGGAAGAGGGAAGCTCTCTAGGGCTCGAGAGGGCTCGGGATAGAAAATTAAGGATTTGAAGAAGTGTAGGCCTCCATAACACTTTTCTATCACCTGAAAGTCACGTGGTGACATATTTTTATTTCTTTTTTTATTTTATTAAATGTCCTAACAATTTTAAGTGTTATAAATTAATTACTAATGCGTTACTAATAGATAATTTTATTCTTCTTATTTATACTAACAGTTTTTTAGCATTGCTAACGATTTTTTAGTGTTGGTAATTAGTAACAGTAAAAAACCGTTAGTATTTGAAAAAAAATTCTGTTGGGAAATCCCTCTTTTGGTGTAGTGGAAGCAAGGTTTGGGAACTTGTCCCAAAACTTAGCAATCATTCCATTATTGGAACAAAATGGGTATTTCGTAACAAACTTAATGAAGATGGGTTAGTGACTCGTAACAAAGCCCGATTGGTTGCTCAAGGCTATAACCAAGAGGAAATCATTGACTACGACGAAACCTATGCTCCGGTTGCACGTCTTGAATCCATTCGTATGCTTTGTGCTTTTGCTTATTTTAATGACTTTAAGCTATTTCAAATGGATGTTAAGAGTGCTTTTCTAAATGGTATTATTAAAGAGGAAGTTTATGTTAAACAACCTCCCAGCTTTGAAGATTTTCAATTTCCTAATCATGTATTCAAACTCCATAAAGCCCTTTATGGCCTCAAACAAGCTCCCCGTGCTTGGTATGAGCGTCTTAGCTCTTTTCTTGTTTCTCACAATTTTTCAAAGAGGAAAGTTGACACAACACTTTTTATTAAATCCCATGATGGGACTCTCTTGTTGGTTCAAATTTATATCGATGATATTATTTTTGGTTCTACTAACAACACACTTTGTGTAGAATTTGCCAAAGTTATGCAGGAAGAGTTTGAAATGAGTATGATGGGTGAACTTTCCTTCTTCTTGGGGTTACAAATCAAACAAGGACCCAAAGGAACCTTCATCAATCAATAAAAATATACAAAGGACCTCCTCAAGCGTTTCGACCTCGACTCATCCAAATAAATGAGGACTCCTATGGCCACAACGACAAAGCTTGACAATGATGAAGATGGCACCTCGGTCGACATTTGTAAGTATAGAGGTATGATCGGTAGCTTACTTTATTTAACTGCTAGCCGTCCTGATATCATGTTTAGTGTTTGCTTGTGTGCACGATATTAAGCCAATCCAAAGGAATCACATTTGAGTGCCGTTAAGCGCATTTTTTTGTTATCTCAAATGCACCATTAACATGGGTCTTTGGTATCCGAAATCCTCATTCTTTGAACTTCACGACTTTTCGGACACAGATTTTGTCGGATGCAAGATTGACCGAAAAAGCACTAGTGGCACATGTCAATTCCTCGGGAAGTCTTGGTATCGTGGTTTAGTAAGAAGCAAAATTCTGTTCCTCTTTCAACCACTGAGGTAGAATATATTACGGCTGGTTGTTGTTGTGCACAAATTATTTGGATGTCACAAACACTTTTAGATTATGGCATTGCTCATTTTTGTACCCCTATTAAATGTGATAACACTAGCTCTATCAATCTCACGAAAAATCCGATTTGTCACTCACGCACGAAGCACATTGAAATTAGACAACATTTTCTTCGTGACCATCAACAAAAGGGAGATATTCGTCTTGAATTTATTGATACTACCTATCAATTAGCCGATATTTTCACAAAACCGCTCCCGGAAGATCGCTTCGCCTTCCTTTGCCGTGAACTAGGCATTTTATCTTTTGATCCATAATCCCCCTCGGCCGGCACACCGACGGTATACAGCGGTATACTGGCGGCATGCCATTTTTCGATTCAGAATTACGTTCTGTTTCGAAACTCGGCATACCGTCGGTACACGTCGGCATACCGCCGGTATGCCGGATGGAGGCGGACAGAACATCAAATCAGGGTCCGGGCCTACCTTTCTTCTCTACTTCCTTTATTCTTTTTAACCTACTTTTATTCCCTCTCATCCATCCACTCTATCATAACTACCCATCTCTTCACCTCCCATCTCATTTTTTACTCTTCCATCACATCCCCCCTTTCACACCTCTTTTTACTCTACCCTCATAAATTCTAACCCACCACCTTTTCAACTCCCTTCTTTAACACTCCTCTACAACCGTTCCTACCCTCCTCCCCTTTCAAAATCCATCTCTTCATCTTTCTCCTCCTCTTTAAAATCCTCTTTCCTCCATTACTTCTCCTACTCCTCCTTCATCCACTCCAAAAACCTAATCTCTCTTCATGGCAAACCCCAAGCGTCCTCGCTCCTCCTCCTCCTTGTTCAACCCCTTCATCCCGGTGGCCCAACCTCATGGGTACGACCAACGAATCTTTTCCAACTCTTTGGCGGCCGAGCTATGGTTCCAGCACTTCTTTCATCACAATGTCTTCAAGGGACGGGCGATAAATTTGAACCTCTTCTCCGGTCACGTCTCCTTGTTTGACGAGGCCGGACTCTCCTCTCTACTTCGGCGCCAAATACCCGTCTACCCCGCTGCTGTCCGACTATTCTATTGCAACTTGGTCGGAGACGACGATCACCCCGCCATTCAGTCTATGGTCAATGACCGTCACTTCCGTCTCACATCTCGGGACATCGGGCACATCCTCGACATCCCGGACAAAGGGGAAGCCTTGCCATCCTTGGCTGCTCTTTATTCCTCGGCGGCGTCACCCTTCAACGAGTTCTATCGTATCATCTGCAAGGGCTCCAACCCTCCTGCCATCCCGGCCCTCTCTGTACAGCTGGAGCCATTTTACTACGAGCTCCATAGGATAGTGTGCCATACACTACTTCCTAAGGGCGGGAACTACGATGCCATTACCGGCGATGCCCTCGTCTGCATATATTATCTCTATGCCCGGAAGCCCTTCTCCTTCCCGAAGACTCTCCTTCTGCTCTTCCGGCGTGTCATGCTCGCGGGAAAGCAGAACCTCTACTACGGCTCCTTTATCACTCTGCTTTTGGAAGCCCGACAAGTTGACCTATCTCTTTGTTCCTCGGATGGCGTCCCCTCCTATCTTGTTGTCTCCCATTCCCTTAGTGGCGCATCTACTTCACGTGCCTCGTCTTCCCAAGAGCAACCGGCATCCTCTTCTGCTGCTCCCATACCTACTCCTCCCGCTTCGGGCCGTTATATGCCGCTGACTCAGCAGCACTTTGATATGCGTATGGCCCAGGCGGAGGAGCAAATGTGGGCCCACACTCGTGGCCTTGGCGCCCTGATCCAGTCCCGTTTCCACGATCAGGGGTACTTTATTTAGCGCACTCTTCAGGACCGGGATGCTTTTCTGGATCTTAATCTTCAGGATCCTATGTACCAGGCCCCGTGCTTCTCTGATCCCAATGACTATGGGTTTATGTACCCTGACGGCATTGATCCTTTTGGCGCCTTCCAGCAGGCTCAGGGTGATGGCGACGATCCGGCTGATGAGTAGGGACGGATTCGCTTTTGGATGATGGTCTCGTTTTATGCGTGTTTTAGTTTTATATGTATGTTTTTATGTTGCCTTTTGTGGTCCTTCGGGGACCGGTGTGTGGTTGGTACCAGTTATTTGCAGTCCTTCGGGGACTTTATCTGTGGTTATCTCTAGTATCCGGCTCTCCTTGAGGAGAGTCTTTCTATTTACCTTATGCTATGTGTGTGTCGGGCATGTATTCACTTTTTACTTCAAAATATTAATACATGCTTTTCTTTATATGCTCTTGTCATTGTCATTATGCACATTTTCTATTATTATCCCCATCTCTGACTAAGTGACAAAGGGGGAGAAATCGTATTGAGGGAGAGCTGTCTACCTACGGGGGAGCTACTCCATGAAGATGCTATCTCTCTATTTTGTCAATTATCAAAATGGGGGAGTTTGTTGGCACATTTTATTTTGATTATTAACAACATCTTCGTAGTTTAGTCTTCTGTTCTTCAGATTCAAATATTATCAGAAGATCTACTACTGGAGTTCTTCCGTTCAAGCGCAATCATCTTTTACATTGAAGACTGAAGCAGTTACCGGCGTTCCCTGCATAAGACGGCGTCTTCCTGCTTAGAGTCTCTGTGTCTGTACAAGTCTAGGTATATTTGTAAACACCTAAGGACGGATGACAAGTAAAAAGAACAAGTCAAAAATCAAATACCTACAGAGCGGCATACCGACGGCATGCTCCGGCATACCGGCGGTATACCATTTTTAGAGCTCAGAAAGTTGCTGTGACGAATTGTCGGCATACCGACGGCATGCTCCGGCATACCGGCGGTATACCAATTCTTGTGTCCAGAAAGTTGCTGTGATAAATTGTCGGCATACCGACGGCATGCTCCGACATACCGGCGGTATACCGCTTTTAGCGACCCAAAAGTTGCTGTGACAAATTGTCGGCATACCGACGGCATGCTCCGGCGTACCGGCGGTATACCGTTTTTGGCAACCCAAAACTTGCTGTGACAAATTGTTGGCATACCGGCGGCATGCTCCGGTATATCGACGGTATACCGAGTTTCAAATATTTAGTTTTTGAATTGCCCTGACTAACATTAATGGCGGCATTTAATGCTCTCAAACGGTCATTAATATGACCGTTACTATTTGACCGGTATACCGACGGTATGCCGCTGCATACCGACGGCATGCCGGTCTGTCTGTATTCAAAGCATTAAATGCCACCAACTCTTGGTTCTCCTATAAAAGAAAGCTCTCTCTCTCTTGAGCTTTTTCACCAACTCTTACCATAAATTTTCCAACAACCAAGAGCTCCACCATTAATACTCTTCCAAGCTTTTCATTGTCATCCTCTCCCAAAGTGCTAGAGTATTAAAGAGTTGTTCATTTCGATCTTCACGTGTTAGAAGATCAACAAGTTCTCTTCTCTTTTGTTTGAAGTTGGCGAGCCTTCGTAAGAAAACTCGTGTGTAGAAGTTGGCGAGTCTTCGGATCCAAACTCGTGTTGAAGTTGGCGAGTTCTTCGGATCTAAACTCGTGTGTACTATTTGGTTAAATAGTGGATTAAAGCCGGAGAGAGTTCCGGGACTGGATTGCCTCAAAAGAGGATACCAGGATACATCCTTGCGTTTGATCTTTCTACTCTTTACTTTCAATTGTCTTTATTGCTTCAATTGTTGTAGTTAATTTTTAATTTCCCTATTCACCCCCCCTCTAGGGTTCTACAACGATAGAGGCTCGGGAAAGCGACGGTCGCTCTGTCTTACTCCTTGGACGATCGGGTGCAGCTTTGGCTCTGTAGAAGAACTGCTTGGCATTGTTGAAGAAATGCTCTCCTTTTGCTCTCTGTATATTCTCTCTCTGGCTCTCTAGATCTCTGTCTTTCTTTTTTATCAGAGAATCTCCTCTTTTTTTCTTCTCTCTTCTTTCGCAAGGGAATTACACCTTGCTATTTATAATACTGGGGGGCATCATTAGGGTTTACAATGATTGCCCATTCTCAAAAGTCGGCGGCTAATGATCACTGAATTTGGGCCGTTCATCTTGAATATAGTAGATTTGAGCAATTAATGTGATTGCATCAAATCTTTTGTGGGTAATTAATGATGATTGACATAAATCCTCCTGATCTACAAATCTCGGATTTTCTGCCACGTGTTATTGATTTGCTTGATTACAAATGATCTGATTTGATCCCAATATTTTATTGGGATTTGTTGATTTGATTCCACGTGGCCTACCGTCATTCCACATGTCTTAACCGCGAGCCACTGAGGAAATCTGAGCCGCATGAGGATTGAACCGCATAAGGCTGGCCACGTGTCAAGGCTGCTTGGGGAGTGGCCCCTGAACATTTGAACCGCATGGTGATGATCTGAGCCACATGAGCATAGACGACCGTATAATGGGTAGCTTCTTCTTGAGCCGCATGGAGATAGTCCCCGTGAGCCGCATGGGGGAGCCTCTGCTTGAGCCGCATAGGATAGCTTCGACCTAAGCCGCATGGAAAGTCTCTGCTCGAGCCGCATACGACTGTCTACGTGTCAAGGTCGTGTGACACTTTCTGGATCTCGGCGGATTACGTCAGAGATTTCCTTCATTTTCCTAGAAGTTTGCCATTATGACAGAGTCATAATTGTATCTTTGTGTCAGAACTATCACCTTGTCAGAGCTGTCAGCCGTCAAGGCATTTAATGCAGTATAGGACAAAGGGAAGAGCTGTTTGCAAGCCACGTGGCTTCTCTCTGAGCCGTATGGACCTTATCGAGCCGCATAGACACTTGAGCCGCATGGATCCCAGAGCCGCAAGAGCTCTCTGAGCCACATGGGATTCCCTGGCCACATAAATCTTTCTTTATTCTTTTCCATGCTTCTACAAGACCCCTTTCAAAGTTTTCAATTTGCAAAATTGAAATACTTTGAATAAGAAGCATAGCTGTGTCTAAATTCTTCTAGCCGCATATGAGGTCCTGGCCGCATGGATGTCTTGGCCGCAGGGACTTTCTGGCCATTGTAATGAGTCTTGGGAAATCGAGACCATATGTGCTTGTCGGATGGCACTGACGAGGGCAGACATGTACAACATTTTCGTATCTGTCTCTCGTTTTACTGATGAGGAAATAGCGGCTGTCCATCTTGACAGTATTGGGCCCCCTCAACTTCTGGACGGCCAGATGCTTTTGTGGCTGCGTAACATCCGCCCCGCTCATCTGGTGTATCGCAGCCGTAATACTGTCTTTTTGGAGCCTTATCTGCCTAGCAGGTTTGTCCGGCAGTTTGGATATAGTCAGCTTTTTCTAGACAGTCCCAGCTCTTGTCTGGATTTTGAAGGTAGCCTTCTCGACGGCATCAGGGCCTGGCACTATTATGATACATTTTATACCCGTACCGTTTTCTCAGTCCCTGCTATTAAGGCGTCAGTAGAGATCTTGTATATGGCGGCTCTATACCATGTCATGGCGAATAAGCCCCCTGTCGATTTTAACCCGGGTACCAGTTTTATTGTTGGTACCGGCCTGGAGGAGGGGTCCCAGGGGCCAAGACGAGGAAGAGGAAGAATAGAGTCGAAGTGCCAGATTCGCACTCCGCTGCTACGGATGATGAGGGCGACGAGTATGATGGAGATGATTTTTCCCTTCCGGTGGCAGACGTAGGGGCGGATCAGCCGCCTGTTTTGTCAGGTGAGATGGTGGGAGATCAGTCATCCGTTGTGCCTGGCCCTGCACAAAAGCGTAGCAGGCACATTTCTCCTGTTGGCGGTATTCCTCGTTTTCGGAAGCTGACTGTGACCAAACACCGCCAGCTAACTATAAGGGAAAGTGGCGAGGAAGTTGACCTCGCGTCAGAGGTAAACAAGTCATTCCCGGTTCTTCCTTTCTTCTAATTTTTTATTTTAATCATCTCCGTTCCCTCTTGCAGGTGTCAAAAGAAGAGGAGTCTCAAGTTGCCGAGGTCGTGACTCGGAATGACGGGGGCGCCGGTGAGCCTGCCCCTGAAATTGTTGAATTCCATCAAGACGATGTTGATCGAGTTGCCTCTCCCTCCGAGGTGGCTGGGACCGAGGAGCCGGCCGAATTTAACTTGGAGATCGTAGGCGAGGAGACCATGCCAGCTGCGAATGAGCTGCAGCCTTCTTGCTCCTCCCCTGGTAAGATAAGTCGAATCTTGACTTGCGAGGAGGCCTATCTTCTCTATCATCACATCCTTCGGGTCACGTCGACTGATCGTTGTTATGGACATACAGGTCCTGCCTCTCCAATGCCGATGATGGACATTATCGAGACAACTTCTGCCGAAGGGGCACTGGCGGAGAGGAGCGTACCCCTCCCCTTCCGTCTCATCTTGATGGGCCTCATGCGGGCTCGGGTTCGGCAAGTCCGGTGATGGGACAGCCGGGGTAGGGGACGATGGTCCTTGCATCTTCATTTGCTCGGGCTGCTTCGGGAGTCGACTTCTCCGTCCTGCCAAGTGTCCAGGCTCTCCGGGTGGCAGAGGAAGAGTTAGCCGCTATCCATGCATCGTTCTGTTCGGAAGTTGTCCAATAGTGGCAAGTTCTAGCACAACTCCTTTGATGTTGCCGGCCACGCTTCCTCTGACGCCGTCCTCTACAGAGGTCCTGGACGAAGCGTTATAGGATGTGGTCGACAACTTTTATCGTCACTTGAAAAGGAGGACAGAAGCTGCTATGAAAAGAGGGACCTCTTTCGTCTTGGCCCGGCAGTGCGCCCAGGGTCAAATTGATATCCTTAAGGCCCTTCCTGGTGGGGCAGGGGTGGCTGCTCTTCTGGAGGCAAAATTGCTGGAGACTAATCAACTGGTGGCCCAGCTTCAGGTACTGCGGCAGGTTGATCTGTCTGCTGCTATAGATCAGGAGCACGGCTCCCTCACAACTGCTATAGAGAAGGCGAGGGCTGCTCAGGATAAAACCAGGCCGGCCATACTGAAGAATCTCTTCACTCTGTCTGATTGATATGATCAATTGAGCCATGAGAGTGAAGATGTTACGGCTCGGAAAGCGACTGCCTCCCGCGGGATTACTGACACGCAGGAGAAGCTCCTTGAGCTTCAGAGGAAGTTAACTTTCTTTGAGTCTGAGCTTGAGGCTGCCCGGATCGACATGGGGCTAATTATCCAGGAGGCTGACAAAGTCAATTAAGCTTCGGCTGACCTGGAAATGGCTGTGAAGAAGTTGGACGATGACTGGTGGGCGCTCATGGACCTAGATAATGGGGAGCGGTTGTCCCAGGAGGCTGAGCGTCGAGCTAGACAGAGGCTTGAGTGGGGTACTGCCTTGGTGAGAAACCGCCTCTTGGAATTGTGTAATGCCGAACTATAGTCGGCTTTTCCTTCTTTTGTTTTTGTTCTCTTTTTCTTTTTTTTAGAGGGACGCGGTCCCAAAACATGTAATGCTTTTTTCGACTTTCAAATAAAGAGTACTTTCCATTCTACCCTTCATTTGTATTGCTTGTTGTGCCTGTGGTATTATGGTGATGTTTGTCCCTCATGGGGGACTTGTCTGTGGACCTGTTACCCTTGGCATACCTTGGTTTTAGGTACGGGTAACAAGTTTGATTAGGGATACCCAGAACGGTTCCACAATAAGGTTGTCGTGGACGTTCCGAGTATCGGAAGAAAGAATGCCATGGAGCAGCTGGGCTCCCGGGGCATGATGAGGAATGATGGGCCTTTGCTGAGAAATTCAGCGCAGAATATTTGTGGGCCTATTATCCTTGGCATACCCTAGGTTAGGATACGGACAATAGGATGAAATAGAACCAACATGCTTACTCAGAGGTAATGAGGACATGGCAAGCATGAGGGTTTTCTTACCACGGAATCTTCCTACTCAGAGGTGATGAGGACATGGCAGGAGTGGACTCAACGGAGGATATTTGTGGACCCATTATCCTTGGCGTACTCCGATTTTGGATACAGATAATGAGTCGAAAGGAAATAAACATATTTACTCAGAGGTAATAAGGACATGGCAAACATGAGGGTTTCTTCGACGGAGCCTTCCCACTCAGAGGTAATGAGGACATGGCAGGAGTGGGCTCAATGAAGGGGGGTACGTAGAACAACTCAGAGGTAATGAGGACATGGAAGTTCTATGTAGAGGGGTGATTTGTTTTTGGCGGAATTGAGACGACTCAGAGGTAACATCGACATGGTCGTTTTAGAAATTTATAGATCTGTTACCCTTTTTGTGCACTGGGAGTGCGGGTAGTGGATCATGAGGAAGGAGCTCCTTCAGGAAAAAAGTTCAGAGGTATGGTTATACATGGCTTTTTCCGAAAGAGTGACCGGGATGTAAGTTCACGGGTACCAGCGGGTACATAACTCGACAATCCGGGAATTTTGGAATCAAAGTGTAAGTTCAGAGGTGCTAGCGGGTACATGACTCAATAATCAGGAATAGAGTGAATTCAGCGGTACCAGCGGGTACATGACTCGATAATCTGGAATAGAGTGAGTTCAGCGGTACCAGTGGGTGCATGACTCGATAATCTGGAATAGAGTGAGTTCACCGGTACCAGCGGATATATGACTCGATAATCTAGAATATTATGAAAGTGAGTTCAGCGGTACCAGCGGGTACATGACTCGATGATCGGGAACATTATGAAAGTGAGTTCAGCGGTACCAGCGGGTACATGACTCGATAACCTAGAATATGTGAAAGTGAGTTCAGCGGTACCAGCAGGTACATGACTCGATGATCTGGAATATGTCGTCTAGATATAGTATTTCTTCAGGAACTTGCCGTTGACGGGCAATATGAGGAAGTCTCCATTTTGTTTACGAGGCGGTAAGCACCGTTGGAGAATACGGCCTCAATGATAAACGACCCTGCCTATTTTGGCTGGAATTTGTCGGCGGTTTTGTGAGTCATGACCATCTGCCTCCGGACTGCCAGAACGAGATCGTCCACTTGGAATGTTCTGATTTTAACCTTCTTGTTGAAGGCTCCAGAGATGCGTGCTTGGTATAGCTCGATTCGCTGCTGAGCCAAGAGGCACTTTTCATCTAAGGCCTCCAACTCTTGTAGCCGACGACGGTAGTTATCGTCCGTCGTCAATTGGTATGTTAGGGCGACGCGAAGTTAGAGTATTTGAGTCTCCAATGGGAGGACTGCCTCACTTCCATATACCAGGGAAAATGGCGTGTTTCCAGTGGCCGTTCGGACTGTAGTACGGTACGCCCATAAGCATTCACCAAGCTTCTCGTTCCAGTCGCGTTTGTTGGAAGACATAAACTTCTTGAGAAGTTTGATGATTGTTTTGTTGAATGCCTCTGCCAACCCATTTGCTTCCGAATTGTATGGCGTCGAAGCAATATTCTGGAGGCGGTGCTTGTTACAGAACCGATAGAAGGCGTGGCTTACAAACTGCGGACCATTATCGTGGATGATCCTTCGGGGCAGTCCAAAGCGATAGATGACGTGATGTTTGAGGAAGCTGATCATGTTTGAAGTTTTGACTTCCACAAGCGGGACAGCTTTTGCCCATTTGGAGAAGTAATCCGTGATCACGAGTATGAAGCGATGTCCTCAGGAGGAAGGTGGAGTAATCGGACCGATGATGTCCATTCCCCATGCTTCAAATGGCCAGGACGCTACTGTCGGATGTAGAAACTCGGATGGTTGGTGGATGAAGTTCGCGTGGACTTGGCAGGCTTTGTATTTTCTTGCATAGTCTATCGCATCTGCTACCATCATGGGCCAGTAGTAGCCCATTCGGCGAAGACGGTATTGTAATTTAGGGCCAGGCTGATGGGCCCCGTAGACACCGTCATGAGCTTCACGTACGGCTTCTTTGGCTTCTGCGTTTGACAGACACCGAAGCAATAACCCGTCGTAAGATCGCCGATACAGCATTTTCGTCTCTGTATCGTAGAAGAATCTGAGAGAACGCCTTCTGATGGAAGTGGCTTCCTTCGGGTTCTCGGGCAGGATGTCGTAGACTACGAAGTCTATAAATGGTTGTCTCCAGTCTGGTGCTTCGTCGATCGTTTGGGCGGAATAACTCGCCACGACTTGGACGTTGTTCTTGTGACAGACCAGTTCGTGGCCTATCACGTCAACCGAATGATGAGTATGGTTTAGAACTGCTAGGGAAGCGACAAGGCCTGCTAGGGCGTCGGCTTTGAGGTTCTGTAGTCTGGGAACATGTTCGATGAAGAATCCCTCAAATGATGAGATAATGTCGACCGTTATTTGGTGATAGGGGATCATGTCTTCATGGAGAACTTCGTACGAGTCCCGGATCTGATTGACGAATAACTGCGAATCGCCGTATGCTTCAAGATATTCTACCTCCAGCTCTCTTGCAAGTTGGAGGCCAATGAGCAAAGCGTTGTACTCGGCCACATTGTTAGAGTAGGACTCTGTGAGAGAGTAAGCGCGGTTGATCACCAATCCGGAAGGAGAAACCAGCACCAACCCGACTCCGATGACGATGTTGCCCTTAGGTCCGGTCCTTGAGGCGCCGTCGAAGAACATTCGTCATATATCATCGTGAGAGGTTGCATGCGAGTCTGCGACCTCATCTGGGATTCCTTCATATATTCTGGACGACTCCGAACCTGGGTGGGCCGCTAAAAAGTCTGCCAGAGCCTGACCTTTAACGGCCTTTTGCGGGACGAAGAACATATGATAAGGAGACAGCAATATTGCCCATGTAGCGAGGCGAGAGCTGAGTGCCCCTGGTTTAGTCATGAGGACCCTGAGAGGGTTGACTCGTGAGATCACATGTATGGTTTGTCCTGTAACATAGTGCCGCGTATTTTGAATGACGAACACCAGGACGAGGCATTCCTTCTCCACAGCGGTGTATCGGTGCTCTGGCCCAATCATCATTCGGCTGAGGTAATATATAGCTTGTTCATGGCCTGCATCGTTGTTTTGTGCCAGCAGAGCACCGAGGGAATGTTCCATTGCTCGTACGTAGAGCAGGAATGATTTTCCAACAACCGGGGCCACCAGGACTGGAGGGTTCGACAAATATTCTTTGATGCTGTCGAAGGCACGTTGACATTCTTCATTCCATACGAATAAGACACCTTTCTTTATGAGGTGGGTGAATGCCCGACATCGCCCGGAGAAGTTAGAGATGAACCTCCTCATGTAAGCCAGCCTCCCTTGAAGGCCTCTAAGTACGCAGAGATTTCTCGGGGGACCCATCTCAATAATTGCGTTTGTCTTTTCTGGGTCTACATGAATTCCCTGTGCAGTAATAATAAAACCCAAGAATTTTCCGCTGGATGCGACCAAGAAGGATTTTGTGGGATTCATCTTCAGGTTGTGTGCTCGCATCAGGTCGAACACTGTCCTCAGATCCTGCAGGTGGTCTCTCCACTACAACAAAAAACCCTTTTAATGACGGCTAAAAAGCGTCATTAATGACCAACTATGATACTTTTTTTTCCACAGCAACCGTTATGAAAACGGGTGTTATAAATGTTTTTTAAAAGCGTCATAAAATAACCGCCATGAATAGTTTCTATAAAAGCGTTATGAATAGTTAATATATAGTGCACAATTCAGAACAATTTTAAAACGTCATGAATAGATAATATGTACAGGCGCAATGCAGCACATTTATAACACTTTATACTATTCAAATTAGCACATTTATAATGCTCTATACTGCACAGTATATATTACATTCCAAAACTTAACATTATATATCACCATCTTTATTACATTTCTCAAAATAGAGTACATATCAACATCTTCATTACATTGAATATCCAAATACAGAATGTACCCAAAAAATAGGAATAAATCTCTCATTTACTAACCAAATTATTAGAAATATTTACTTATATAGATTCTGACCATGGATCTTCTCTCTGCCATCTCTTGAAGATATCGGGAGTCCCAAAGAGAAGTAGTATCGCAGCTGAGCGACGACTTGGTGCTGCTGCAGCCGGCGCAGTCGTGGGAGAGCCTCAATCCCTTACTCTCGCCTGAACCCTCACCAGCACCATCAGTACGTCTACTACAGATGGCAACTAACTCCTCTTAGCCAGCATCTCCACAGATATCACAGACTTTGACCTACAATCATATTGCATTTGGAATGTCACACTTCAAATAGGAATAACATCATGAAAGGGTAGAAAATTAAGTTGCATACACTACTCTGCAAGCTGAAAGACAGATGGAGAAATCACCATTATCAGAGGATTAAGGTAGAATAAAGTAGCTTGCAATAAAGTAAGGAACCTGCAGGGGCTTTTCCCACCAACTACAAATAGATATCTCATACAGCTGCAGCAAAAACCAGTAGCAAACAATGAACTTCCAATAGTCCTCCGTTGCAATGACAAATGAACTTAACCCACTTATGTAACAGAATAATGACGTATCCTTCAAAAATCTTTAATAAGTCCTTTACTTGCTAGAGTAGCTTAATAAGAGAGAAGGAAAAATGACAAAGGAAAAAAGAAAAGAGAAAAAAATCTGCAACTGGAACCAGAAAAACTAATAGACGACTAGTCTTTAAGACCTTGAAGAGTGCAGCACACCCCTTCTGATCTTTCCTAAGTTTAAAGTAGAATGGGACTAAGTTCTTTCCAAGCATACAAATGATAAAAGATGACTAATAAAAACAGGAACCTAGCACAGAAAATTTACTGTAAAAAAATAGCTATAACTGAAAAATTTTACTGTAATGATAAAAGATGACTAAAAAAAATAGCTATAACTGAAAAAATAGTAAAGAAATTGCCTTTGAACCTTTAAGATCTTCTCTCTTCAGTTCATTGGCCTAAAAATGATAACATAAGCAGAGAAAATAATAACATAAATAGCTCCAAGAGGTACATAAATTAGCGAGAAAAGGCTCAGATTCAGCTTCAGTCCATGACTACTCACTCACAATTGGAGGTGGACCCCCACTCACATCATCCCTTCTTCCAACAAATGGCTGGAATGGAGCTGCCTCGCCATCTGAAGGAGCAGCCAAATCATCATTGCCAAAAAAATTCTTGTTCTTATTCTTTTTCTTTTTCTTTTTCCTTTTTTTTCCTCTCCTCTCCTCTCCTCTCCTTAATTCTAATTCCCCTGACAAGTAATGGCTGCACTGTGTGCCTCGCCAATGGCCGAGGAAGAGAAACAGAGAAGAAATTGAAGGATAAATGAGAATACAATACGAGAAAAAATGGTAGTCTAAAGTATGAATTCAGACATCATATAATACAATGTTAATTTTCTCTACAGTTAGCAAAAAGTGCAAGATTAATGGCACCAGCTCCACAGCAAGTTGCAAATGAATGGGAACTCATCACTTTCTACTAAAACAGTTTTACTTGCCACCAACCTTAAAAGAATCAAGAAAATGGACTACGGGTAGGATGAGAACCATCAATACAATTCCACAAACAATGGCTACGCCCACAAAGAGCCAATCTCACTAAACATGTTCTGGCATGTCTAATAAAACCCATTCATGCCAACCAAGCGTAGCTAAAATAAGAATGCTAAGCTGCATGAGTATATCCATTGAAAGCTGGAGACAGCTTAGGAAAAAAAACTTATCAGGTGGTTTGGGACCAAGGCTTATCCAATGCCAACTGATAGTGTATTCAGAAGATGTCCAAGATTAAATACTAACTTTGCAATAACACGCACCGAGTGAACAAAGTCTAAAGGACAATATTGATTCAAAAAAGATTAACAGAACCTCAGTATCAAAAACCAAACCAACAGAAACTCGTGTATCAAAATGTCAAAAAGTGCATATAAACCTTGATAATGAAAGGAAAATTTAAAGAGTCGACTGTCTAGCTCTATGCTTTGATGGCATACTTCCTCATGGGAAAATACATCTTCCGTTTCTTCTCACGTTCTGTCTTCAATGAGGCATGTGCCGAGAAGAACAAGATAACTCATGTAAAACTGTCTACTAAAACAATTTTACATGCCAGGGCTTCTATGCTAGAAATCTTCAGATTTCAACCGATATAGCTCAAAAAAAGAGGGTAGTAAGTAATTACCAGAACTTCAACTCGGGAAGGCGGCGCATAAAGGGCTTGAACTCGTCGGACCCCCTCGTCGGCAGCGAGGCCCCGTCCAGTCCCTCAAACTTCGGATCCACGACCGGCGAGAGGAAGCCGATCAAGAGGTTGAGCAAGTAGATCCCCAACCCGTAGGAGACGACGTAGAACCCCTAGATCAAGTAGACCCTGAGCGCGTAGAGGGACGCGATCGCGAGGGTCCCCAGCCACCTCTCTACGGGGTGGGGGGGTCGACCGGTCGAGAAAGTGCTGGAAGCGGCGGGAGATGTCCGATCTCCATTTCGCGAAGGGGAGGGAGGTGGATGCGTCGATCGGTGATGTCTCCATTTTTTTTTTCCTTTTTCGGGGGAGGGATGGGGTGGGGTTAGGGTTAGAGTTTTGAGCTCATTTGTGGATCGGAGTGGGGGAAGGAGGGAGAAGAAGAGGAATCGACGACCAGCGGAAGCCAAGAAGATAACTGCTTGGCGGATCCCACTAAACCCGATCCGAAGCCGACCTGCGCCGCCAGCTCCCTCCCCATATCCTCCTCCATTTCTAACTAGGTTTAGGGTTTTGTATCTAGGGTTAGGGTTTTAGAGTTGGGGAAAAGGAAGAAGAAGAAGAGGAGGAGAGATGGGTGTTGCTAAACTAGAGTTAGGGTTTTGGATCTATGGGATTTTGGAGTTGGGGGAGAGGAGGGAGAAGAAAGGATCGGAGAAGGAGAAGACCAGAACCAGAGGGAGAGAAAAAATTTTATTGAAGCGCAGAATTATGTCAAAAAATGAACTTAACAAATATTACAAGTTTGCCACCGCTCTAAACTATTAATAACGCTTTATTTTATAAACATTATAAAAAGCCCATAATTAGCCCAAATCGTCATAGAAAAAAGGTATTTTCAACTTAATAACGCTTATGTATCAGCCGTCATTAAAACTCCTTGTCGAGCGTCATTAATAGGTCTTTTTGTTGTAGTGCCCTTATAGCGACTCTTGACGGCGATGTCATCAACATAGCACTCCACAGTCTTGCGCAAGTGGCCTCTGAAGATGATACTCATGGCTGTTTGCCATAAAATATAAAAGAGCAGAACAATTATCGGAGGACTGGACTTTTACTTCACGTTACAAACTCGCTTGTACAAAGAAAGCCTAGGGACGAAAGCCTAGGTACAGCAGTCTAAGTACAATTGTTTATTTTAAATTCTGGGGGGTGACGATAGAGGCTCGGAAAAGCTACGGCAGCTCTGCCTTACTCCTTGGACGATCGGTATGCAGCCTTGGCTCCAGAAGATTGCTTGGCGTTGAAGAAATACTCTCTTTGCTCTGTCTCAACTTTTTATCTCTAAGTATGTAGTGCTCTCTCTGATCTCGAAAAGTTATCTTTTGCAAGGGAATGGCATCTTGCTATTTATAAGGAGGGAATGCAATCATTAGGGTTTGCAATGATTGCCTCTTAGAGTGGCGGCGACCTGTTGATTGATCAATCTGGGTCATTAATCTTGAGTGTGATAAATCTGGGCCATTTAGTGTAGATTGTACCAAATTCTATCAGTAATTAATGCTGATTGGAATAAATCTTCGTGATGATGATTTGCTGATGTCTGCGAATCTGAATGAATAAGTTTAATTCATTCTCCTGCCACGTGTCCCAGATTATTGGAATTTGACCCAATCTTTGATTGTAGTAAATCTGGGAAATTGATTGGCTTTATGACACGTGTCCCGGGAGTCACTGAGCCGCATAAGGATTGAGCCGCATAAGGGTTGAGCCGCATAAGCCTGGCCACGTGTCAGGGCTGCCTTGGGAGTGGCCACCGAATCTTCGAACCACATGATAATCTAGACTATACAATGGGTAGTGAGCCGCATGGAGATGATCCTTGTGAGCCGCATAGGGCCACGTCTGCTTTAGCTGCATAGGGCTATTTTGATCTGGGCCGCATAGGGCAACTTCAGCCTGAGCCGCATGGGGGGTCTCCGCTCGAGCCGCATATGGCTGTCCATGTGTCTAGGCTGCGTGGTGTTTTCTGAATCTCGGGGGGGGGGGGTTGTGCCAGAGATTTTCTTTGATTTTCTAGGATTCTGTCATTATGACAGAGTCATAATTATCTCTTTATGTCAGGCCTGTCATTTCGTCAGAGCGGTCAGCCGTCAAAGTAATTAATACAGTATAGGGCGGAGGGAAGAACAAGCCACGTGTCTTCTCTTCTGAGTCACATAGAGATCACAGAGCCTCATAGACTCGTTAAGCCGCATGGGTCTTCTGAGCCGCATGGGTTTTCTGAACCGTATGGGGTTTCCTGGCCGCATGGCTCTTTCTTCATTATTTTCCATGCTTCTACAAGACCCCCTTCAAAGTTTTTAATTTACAAAATTGAAATACTTTGAATAAGAAGCATGGCCGTGTGGAAGCTCTTTCTAGCCGCATATAAGGTCCTAGCGGCATAGATGTCTTGACCGCATGGAAGTTTCAGTCGCATGAACTTTTGAGCCGCAGAGTTGTTTCAGCCGCATAGATGGCTTAGCCGCAGAGACTTTTGAACCGCAGGGATGTCTCAGCCGCATAGTTCTTTGCCACGTCATTATGTCATGCGTGCAAATCTTTTCGGGACAGGATCCCAAGAGTTTCTGATCTTTAATTAACTAGTTTGTCTCGATAGCAGAAGAGTCGACTACGTTGTACGAGGCGTCGGTCTGTGGTCCTCCTTTCTCTATAAATAGAAGGGTATTTGGGGGGACTTCTCTCTTAGACTCTTCTTGAATAAGATTTATGTCTTATTTTCTTCTTCTGACCGACAGACAACGATGGCACCTAGGGCTTCCAAGGTGGTGAAGAAGGCTGTGGCGAAGAGTAGGAAATCGGCTTCATCTTCGACTGCCGCACCCCCCGTTCGTCTTGACGTTCATGTTGCCATCGAAGGTAAGGACTGTGTAGAAGATTGGGTACTTTGAAATCCTAACAGAGGCTACTCTGCTGCATGCTTCGTGCACAATCATTTGATGCAAGCTTTTCAAATTACATGGTTTGCATACACGTCCCATGAGCCGCATGGAGGTATATTCTATATTCGAGCCGCATAAAAGTTGTCTTAAACAGGCCGCATGAACATCTCTGAATATTTTCTGACTATTTTCATCATTCATCATTATTTTTTCCGTCTTTGGTTCTTGTAGTGTCTCCACCGAATGCCGAGATTGCAGTGACAGAGGAGCCGCCACCTCCTGTCATCAATCAGGGGCCTTCCTCTGTTAAGGAGGAGGCGATGAAAGAAGAACCGGCACCTGAGAGGGACGACATCCTCCCCATTATCGAGACTGCTGAGGGTGGCAGCGCTGGGAATTCTGATTCTCCTATTCTGGACGAGGATCTTCTTCAATTGCATCCTTCATATGTAAGGTGGTTGAGGGAGTGGTATACGCGCTTCTGCAACTAGGGTTTAGAGGTTTCTCGTAAATGTCTATCTGTAGTCTTTGCTTTGTTTTGCTTTTCTTCTTGTCTGCATGAAGAACTTTCTTGTAATCACGTGGATGTAACCAATTTTTGAATGAATGGAACATATTTGCTTCACTCTTTTGCTTTGTAATAATCATCTTATTAGGACATTTTGCATGGACCCATTGCCCCTAACGTATCCTGGTTTTGGATACGGGCAACAAGTTAAAGGGAACGAACATACTTACTCAGAGGTACTAAGGACATGGTAAGCATGAGAGTTTCTTTGACGGGGCCTTCCTGCTCAGAGGTAATGAGGACATGGCAGGAGTGGGCTCAATGAAGGGGGGTACATAGAACGACTCAGAGGTGATGAGGACATGGAAGTTCTATATAGGGGGTGATTTGTTTTTGGCGAAAGTGAAACGACTCAGAGGTAATGAGGACATGGCCGTTTTGGCAATTTGTGGATCGATTACCCTTTTTGTGTACTGGGAGTGCGGGTATTAGATCATGAGGGAGGATCTCTTTCAGGAAGAAAGTTTAGATGTATGATCGTACAAGACTTATCATCTGAAAGAGTGACCGGGATGTGAGTTCAGAGGCACCAGCGGGTACATGACTCGATATTGTGAAAGTGTGAGTTCAGTGGCACCAGCGGGTACACGACTCGATAATCTGGGATGTTGTGGATATGAGTTCAGCGGCACGAGAGGCTACATGACTCGAAAATCTAGAGAATGGTGAGTGTGAGTTCAGCGGGTACATGACTCGAAAATCTGGAAAATTATGAGGGTGAGTTCAGCGGTACCAGCGGGCATATGACTCAATGATCTGGAGAATTGTGAGGGTGAGTTCAGCGGTACCAGCGGACACATGACTCAATGATCTGGAGAATGTCGTTTAGACATAATATTTCTTCAGGAACTTGTCGTTGACAGGCAACATGAGCAAATCCCCATTCTGTTTTGCGAGGCGGTAGGCTCCGTTAGAGAATACAGCCTTAATGATAAATGGGCCTTCCCATTTTGGCTGGAACATATGTCACGACCCGCGCCCTAGAGTTAGGGTACGAGAACGTAACAATGCCCAGCCTACGCCGCAGTGTCGGCGGTAGAATGCTGTCCTAGGTCTCAATGCATCTAACAGTATAAGACTAAACAGTTTATACTCCCCGAATGGGGGCGACATAGCAGATACAATCTCAATCACATCTAAGGTAGAGCATGATAAAGATAGATAAAACATGAAATCCAAAATAAATACAGGAGATAGAAGCCTAAGTATCTAAGATACATAAACCAAGAAATACATCTCAAAACTCAAATACAGTAATCCACAAGTAAATACAGCTCCAGACAAAATGAAATAACTATCTAAACAACCTCTACTGTGTCTCCTCTAGGCTAGCAGACAATCCCAGGCCATATGTAAAATTTATCAACAGGTCCAGTCAGGACAGGAGCGAGCACAATACATCTCAACAGTTCATAGCAGGTTAGAAAATATATTCATACAGTAAAGTAAGATACAAGTACTGAAAGAAGTGTAGTATGTAAACAGAGAGAGAAAGCTGTAATAGAAATATCTACTATAAGTAAAGAGCTACCAGTGACTAGTGATTTAGAGCACAAAGTCGACATGTGAACGGCTTGATTGTACATGGCTATACTAAAGAGGCGTACATGGCTATTCTACTTTGGAATTGTTCACATGGCTCTTTATACTCCTCCGTACCCCCAATTAATACACAAGGATCCAACCAGATTATGTTATATGATGCTATGTAACAGCCCTCTAAGCAGGATATGAAATGATCAGAGAATGTACTCGCCTCGATAACCTGAACAGCTGATAAGTATAGGGGGTCCAACTGAAGCCACAGAGTCCTATTTAAAGCAACACAGGTTACAAGGTGTCTGGCTCCTAATTAGAACAGCACAAGTCACAACATGTCCAGAAGGGTAATATAAAGTACTACAATGCATTCAACATGAATCTAGGTCAAACTAGGCCAAAGTCAACCCTTGGTCAACTCTGGTCAACTGTACTAGTCAAATTAGGTTAAACTAGGTCATGTCCTAACCCAGTAAGTCTTACTAGGCCTAACCAAGACTATCCTAGCAAGCACACATCAATACAAGACTATACAAGCCAACATACACCCAACTCTATATAGCATGCAATTATTCAATACTCAAATAGGCAAGAATTCACATTGGATATACACTAGGTAATCTATTACTTTGAGCTATATATGTCTACACATATATACACATGCATATATTGGTATTCAACATTAGGTCTATAATCATGGCATTTCAAATGGTTATATAAACTTATATATTACAACACAATATGCTAACATATAGATAATATACATACATAGTTAAGTTAACTATATTCATAAATACTTATTTAAGAGGCTATGTGTGTGTATGTGAACATGGCAAAGGGGCAAGTAAGGGTTAAATGGGCATACATAGTGTATACATATCAAAGAGTATCAAAGTGTAAGTGAACAATGTGTCAAGTGTGATAGTGTCGACATAGTGTAAGGGGGTACATGAGGTAATATAGGATTTGTGTTAACATAGAACATTATATCTCATTAACTTGTATATTGCATACATTACATCTATTATTATATTACATTCATGCTTGCATTCATTCATCATTCATTATTCTCTTGCACCACTATATGCACCATACATTACATACTATGGAACCTACATATTCATTACAAGCCATACTTATGCATGCTTACATTAGATAGGATACTTAAACCTCATACATCATTTATTTAACCATTTACTCATGCTTGTATTCTCTATTTAATTACATAATGTATATATATTAACATGGGTTAAAATCAAATAGAACATTATATTACACACAAGGGTGCACAAAATGCATATGCCGAATAGTAACTCCTACTAATAATCAATACTGTACCATCTCAGCATGAATTAAAATTTAGGATTAAAATATGTTATAGGTCTATGTGTTAGCTTTCCGAAACTTTAAACGGATCGCGTTTTCGTTTCCGAAAACTCCCGGAATCGCGAAAACACCGAGAACGCGTTTGTCTTTCGTACAGCTGACACTCAAATAATTCTCCAGAAAGTTACAAAAAGAATTAGGCCTATTAATACATGTTTTTGGAAAGATAACTTCAATACTCTTCTTTTAAAAAAAACGGTAGATTAAACTGAGCTTTGATCTAGAAGATATGACATTTCTAAGTTAGGGCTGAAATTAAAAACGTGGATAAAATCATGACGGATTTAGGTAGTTTGAGACAAAAGAACACAAGTATATAACATAATATATCAAGAACTCACTCTCTACACTAATATGTATATATGAGACACTATAGAACACATCTCTAATACAAAAATATGAGATTAAACATGTAATAATTCATTCATACATAACAACAACACATAGTGTGTCCAAATTTGGGATTTTCCCACATGGACACAACCACAACAGAAAGGACACTCCTATGACCTCCAAATGGACACAAAATGGACACAAATGGAGATACAACTATGGGGTCATTCCTATGGGTTCAAAATAGACCTATATGCATAAGGAAATAAAAAGGAGAAGGGATTTATACCTCCCGGTAGATCGAATCGAAGAAAAGTCTTTCCGGAGCGACACCGACACGTAGAGATTCCAAAAGGACACGAACGAGCTCCGAATCCTCCCAAACTTGGGTAGCTTCCTCCTTGGATAGAATGGAGAAGGAAAGAAGAAGATTGGGGGGTGAAATGGAATGATTTGGTAGAGAAATTGCTAGGGATTGCTCTCTAGAAATTTGGGGAAGAACAAGAGAGAGAAAAATAGATGGATAATAACAAATGGGAGGCTCAACCCTATCCTTATTGTGGCTGGACATAAAGGTGGTTTTGTCCTATTTGGAAAAGTCCAAAACCCCTTTTCTAGTCTATTTACAAATACATTGGTAAGGGTTTAAGTCGGGGGTAGTTTGGTCAATCCTAAAACACTAATCCATATTAATACTAACCAAAATAATTAGTCTAGTCAATAACTAAAATTAATATCATGTGGACTAAAATTAATATTATGTGGGCCATGCCTAACTAGTGTGTGGGCCCGCTAGAGTCAAAACTACCCCGGGTCCCCGATACAAGTCGGAATGAGTTGAAATTCGAACCCGACTCAAATAACCCCAAAATATTACAATAAATAAATAAATAATTCAAAAATAATTTAAAAATGAAAAATGACAAAAATACCTCTGTTTCTGGAAACTGGGGGTGACAAATCTATCCACCTTAAAAAATTTCGTCCTCGAAATTAAAACAAAGCAATCACAGGAAACACATGCAGAAAACAATCTCATTCAAATACTTTTCAAAAAAAATCAGCAATAAAAAAATTTCCTTGAGGCACATCAAACATTTATAAATAAAAACTGATACGTATCCGATACGGACACAAAACCATCACACCTATCAAAGGTCAAAATTAACAATCACCAATGCAATAAATATCAAAATAATTCAAGGAGGTCTAATGCAAAATATCCTTAGGCCAAAAATGATATTAAAACATCCTAATCACATGGTTAGGCTCTAGGTCAAACAGTCTCTAGGGTTTCACTAGCAAAACATCAAAATTACAAGTCAAGATTTTAAATAGTTTTAAAATGATTTAAAAAATTACCAAAATTATATCATGATTTAAATGTCAAATCAATACATGATTAAAATTATAAAATTACTCTCATTTTAGAAAATTGGGTGTTACAAGTCTACCCAACTTAGAAAAGTTTCATCCTCGAAATTAAAATGTCCATACTCCCTCTAGGTCAAACCCCCACAAATCAAAGTCGCAGATTAAAACAAATCATGTGATCAAAAGGATGACATACAGGGTCATTGCATACGGTAGTAGTGAAAGTCTCATCTAGGTATACTAGTCATGCTAAACCAAGACGGTCATAGGGTATCAAACACACAAGAAATCTAGAGTGCTAAACTGGAAAAGATACATAAATAACAAATCATCAAAACTGTAAGACAGTCTACCATCCTATGTGAAAGCTGGTACTCAAAAAAAATATATATAAAAATAAGAAAGGTAACTTCCAATAATCTAAAAGGGTACAGAAAAATCAATTTCAAAGTTAAAGAATTGAAAGTCACTTGCATTGAAATCCAACCACAATATATATATAGAGAGCGTTAGAGAGAGAAAAGCTGGCATTATGTAATGTTATATGGTTTGTATGTGTATGGGTGTATGTAAACAGGTTAATATGGTTAGATAGTAGGCATGTGTGTAGGTGAAATATACATGAAATTGTATGTGAGGATTTGGGTTTCAAACAATAGCTATTCAGTTACACTAATCATGACATATGGGTTAACGACCTACAATACACAACCTATTTAATCATAACATACATGGCTAACCATATATATATAAAAAAATAGAGATTTAGTTATGTATCTATTTACATTATAACATGTATGCCTAAGCTCTATATATATCTATACAGGTATATGATCATAACATAGAGAGGAAAGGTTAGGTTACATGATAGTGTATACTAAGTTAGGGTGTGCGTGTGTCCTTGTACAGGGTTATAGCTTAGTATTGAAAGGTTAAATCCAGTTTTAGTTCAGCATTAAAAAAAAGTTCTGAAAATAAGCTAACATTTAACCAGTGTAATATTAACATAATACAATTTTAAAATTTATGAGTTTGAAACATCACAACTAATCTCAATGCTTCCAATACATCCTAACATGATAGAAATGAACCCTAACATACTATCAATGCAGTTATCTAAGCATTCAGTTCAATATTACATGTTAAATCTGAAATCGGACTAAACATTTGAAATCAATGTAAAAATGTTAACATGTAACTAGTTTTCAAGATTTTGGAGAAATTTGAACATTAAAAACTAACTCAATGTTTATCACAAACTAACATGTAAGAATATGAAACCTAAATTTATATTCCTACTTACAACAATGTACACAGCTCTAAATATTTCATAAAAATGGAACAGCAATTTGAACTAACATTTGGAACTCAACATTAAGGGTTAATATGCATGCAGTCTCAGATTGGACAATTTAACATAACTTAACCAATTTCTCTAAAAATTGAAATCCTGTAGATATTATACATGTGCAGTTATGTAGACAAACTAATAACATGAAATTTATATTTAAATTACGAATTTAAACTGGAAAAGCAGAAAGCCAGAAATATTGGTTATGAAAATTTGGACATCAACAACATATCAATAGGTATTCAGATAGGTGGAAAATCAAGTGTAGCATGCATACGTGTTAGGCAAAGTGTCTGCTATATATATTCATATACATATTCTCATGTCCCAATAAAAATTATTAATTCTACGTTAAGACTAACATTTAGATTCCTACCAAAATTGCAACCAGGTGATTGACGAAATCAAGACGGTTTTATTATCATTATTATTATTATTTAATACAAGAATAACGGCAAGAAAGAAATAACGATAAAATCTGTTCTGCTTATCTGTTTAAAGAAGAAACTGTTTTGAAATCCAGAGTTAAAATATCAAATTCAAGATAAAGTCTAGCAAAATTATCGATTCATTATATTATAAAAAACTCATAGCAAGAAATTACACAAGGTTTATAAAACCAACTAAACTTACTCCTGAGTTAAATAATAGAAAACTAGACAAACAAACAAATAGTAATTCTTTCTTTCTTTTTTTTTTGAATGACTGAAACAAAAGTAGAGAAAACATGTTCAAAAATATTTAAGGTGCAATCCGATAATCATATGCGTCTATCCAAAATCATGGTACTCTAAATCCTCGTCATACTAGTAAGCAAGGCTACGATAATCACAGAGCCCTTGACTTATGCACATATCTCTAGAATCATGGTATTTAACATTTTTGCGGTGCCGCTAGCTTGGCTGCGAAAACCTTAAATTTCTACACCCGAGAAATATATCCAGAGTCAGACTATATGTCCTCACCATGCTGGCTAATGTGACTATAGAAGACTAGATTCCATAACATAGATGACCTAGCCCATATAATTTCATCTTGCCAAAAATTAAATTAATCAATAATGAATACTCAAAATCAAATCAAATTTATTAACGAACATCAAAATTCAAAAATGAACAAAATCCATCAAAATACAAACTCGAATGCAACAGCTATCATCAAAATTCGAAATTCGACAATCATCCATCAAAATTAATAAATACAAACTCAAATTCAACAATAATCCACTAAAATCAAATTTAACAACAAAAAGTAAAAATAAATCAAATCAAGGGAAAAAGAGAGTTTTCAAATCGAAGTTAAATAAGATTCTCCAAGGTCGTCCCAGGAATCTCTCAAGGGTCCCTAACGGTGATTGAGTACCTTCAAAATATATCCTATTCCTAGTGTAGGCTGTAGTGGTACTCTAGTTCGAATACCACTACACTTTTAGTCTCGACCTGCATGGGACACCACTAAAAACGTGTCACGACCCGCGCCCTAGAGTTAGGGCACGAGAACGTAACAACGCCCAGCCTACGCCGCAGCGTCGACGGTAGAACGCTGTCCTAGGTCTCAATGCATCTAACAGTATAAGACTAAACAGTTTATACTCCCCGAATGGGGGCGACATAGCAGATACAATCTCAATCACATCTAAGGTAGAGCATGATAAAGATAGATAAAACATGAAATCCAAAATAAATACAGGAGATAGAAGCCTAAGTGTCTAAGATACATAAACCAAGAAATACATCTCAAAACTCAAATACAGTAATCCACAAGTAAATACAGCTCCAGACAAAATGAAATAACTATCTAAACAACCTCTACTGTGTCTCCTCTAGGCTAGCAGGCAATCCCAGGCCATCTGTAAAATTTATCAACAGGTCCAGTCAGGACAGGAGCGAGCACAATACATCTCAACAGTTCATAGCAGGTTAGAAAATATATTCATGCAGTAAAGTAAGATACAAGTACTGAAAGAAGTACAGTATGTAAACAGAGAGAGAAAGCTATAATAGAAATATCTACTATAAGTAAAGAGCTACCAGTGACTAGTGATTTAGAGCACAAAGTCGACATATGAACGGCTTGATTGTACATGGCTATACTAAAGAGACGTACATGGCTATTCTACTTTGGAATTGTTCACATGGCTATTTATACTGCCCCGTACCCCCAATTAATACACAAGGATCCAACCAGGTTATGTTATATGATGCTATGTAACAGCCCCCGAAGGGTAGTAGACCCCGAAGGTGATAGATCCCGAAGGTGATAGACCCCGAAGGTGATACATAGTAGTCCCATAAATGGGATAAGGATTCTAGGAAGACTCTACGATCATAAGAGTATATGTCGTAAATGATCAAAGAACCAATGAAGCATATGATACGCCATGTAAGTGAAACGTACAGAACATATGTATCCGATGCTCCCTAAGGATAACATCTCAAGAAGTGATCCATATAGTACCAATCCGTATGACCAATGTGACAGTACAAGTAAAGTAATCTACTGCAGGAAATAATTCTAAGCAGAATATAAAATGATCAGAGAATGTACTCGCCTCGATAACCTGAACAGCTGATAAGTATAGGGGGTCCAACTGAAGCCACAGAGTCCTATTTAAAGCAACACAGGTTACAAGGTGTCTGGCTCCTAATTAGAACAGCACAAGTCACAACATGTCCAGAAGGGTAATATAAAGTACTACAATGCATTCTACATGAATCTAGGTCAAACTAGGCCAAAGTCAACCCTTGGTCAACTCTAGTCAACTGCACTAGTCAAATTAGGTTAAACTAGGTCATGTCCTAACCCAGTAAGTCTTACTAGGCCTAACCAAGACTATCCTAGCAAGCACACATCAATACAAGACTATACAAGCCAACATACACCCAACTCTATATAGCATGCAATTATTCAATACTCAAATAGGCAAGAATTCACATTGGATATACACTAGGTAATCTATTACTTTGAGCTATATATGTCTACACATATATACACATGCATATATTGGTATTCAACATTAGGTCTATAATCATGGCATTTCAAATGGTTATATAAACTTATATATTACAACACAATATGCTAACATATACATAATATACATACATAGCTAAGTTAACTATATTCATAAATACTTATTTAAGAGGCTATGTGTGTGTATGTGAACATGGCAAAGCGACAAGTGAGGGTTAAATGGGCATACATAGTGTATACATATCAAAGAGTATCAAAGTGTAAGTGAACAATGTGTCAAGTGTGATAGTATCGACATAGTGTAAGGGGGTACATGAGGTAATATAGGATTTGTGTTAACATAGAACATTACATCTCATTAACTTGTATATTGCATACATTACATCTATTATTACATTACATTCATGCTTGTATTCATTCATCATTCATTATTCTCTTGCACCACTATATGCACCATACATTACATACTATGGAACCTACATATTCATTACAAGCCATACTTATGCATGCTTACATTAGATAGGATACTTACACCTCATACATCATTTATTTAACCATTTACTCATGCTTGTATTCTTTATTTAATTACATAATGTATATATATTAACATGGGTTAAAATCAAATAGAACATTATATTACACACAAGGGTGCACAAAATGCATATGCCGAATAGTAACTCCTACTAATAATCAATACTTTACCATCTCAGTATTAATTAAAATTTAGGATTAAAGTATGTTATAGGTCTATGTTTTAGCTTTCCGAAACATTAAACGGATCGCGTTTTCGTTTCCGGAAACTCCCGGAATCGCAAAAACACCGAGAACGCGTTTGTCTTTCGTACAGCTGACACTCAAATAATTCTCCAGAAAGTTACAGAAAGACTTAGGCCTATTAATACATGTTTTTGGAAAGCTAACTTCAATACGCTTCTTTTAAAAAAACAGGAGATTAAACTGAGCTTTGAGTTAGAAGTTATGACATTTCTAAGTTAGGGCTGAAATTAAAAACGTGGATAAAATTATGACGGATTTAGGTAGTTTGAGACAAAAGAACACAAGTATATAACATAATATATCAAGAACTCACTCTCTACACTAATATGTATATATAAGACACTATAGAACACATCTCCAATATAAAAATATGAGATTAAACATGTAATAATTCATTCATACATAACAACAACACATAGTGTGTCCAAATTTGGGATTTTCCCACATGGACACAACCACAACACAAAGGACACTCCTATGACCTCCAAATGGACACGAAATGGACACAAATGGAGATACAACTATGGGGTCATTCTTATGGTTTCAAAATAGACCTATATGCATGAGAAAATAAAAAGAAGAAGGGATTTATACCTCCCGGTAGATCGAATCGAAGAAAAGCCTTTCCGGAGCGACACCGACACGTAGAGATTCCAAAAGGACACGAACGCGCTCCGAATCCTCCCAAACTTGGGTAGCTTTTTCCTTGGCTAGAATGGAGAAGGAAAGAAGAAGATTTGGTGCTGAAATGGAATGATTTGGTGGAGAAATTGCTAGGGATTGCTCTCTAGAAATTTGGGGAAGAACAAGAGAGAGAAAAATAGATGGATAATGACAAATGGGAGGCTCAACCTTATCATTATTGTGGCTGGCCATAAAGGTGGTTTTGTCCTATTAGGAAAAGTCCAAAAGCCCCTTTTTTAGTCTATTTACTAATACATTGGTAAGGGGTTAAGTCGGGGGTAGTTTGGTCAATCCTAAAATACTAATCCATATTAATACTAACCAAAATAATTAGTCTAGTCAATAACTAAAATTAATATCATGTGGACTAAAATTAATATTATGTGGGCCATACCTAACTAGTGTATGGGCCCGCTAGAGTCAAAACTACCCCGGGTCCCCGATACAAGTCGGAATGAGTTGAAATTCGAACCCGACTCAAATAACCCCAAAATATTATAATAAATAAATAAATAATTCTAAAATAATTGAAAAATGAAAAATGACAAAAATACCCCTGTTTCTGGAAACTGGGGGTGACAACATGCCGACGGTCTTGTGAGTTATGACCATCGATCTTCGAACTGCCAGAACGATATCGTCCACCTAGAATGTTCTGATTTTAACCTTCTTGTTGAAGGCTCCAGAGATGCGTGCTTGGTATAGCTCGATTCTTTGCTGAGCCAGAAGGCGCTTTTTATCTTAGGCCTCTAACTCTTGTAGTCGGCGTCGGTAGTTATCATCTGTCGTCAATTGATAAGTGAGGGCGACGCGGAGTGAGTGTATTTGAGTCTCCAATAGAAGAACTGCTTCACTCCCGTACACCAGGGAGAATGGTGTTTTCCCAGTAGCTGTTCGGACTGTAGTACGGTACGCCCATAAACATTCACTGAGCTTCTCGTTCCAGTCGCGTTTGTTGGAAGAGACAAACTTCTTGAGGAGTTTGATGATTGTTTTGTTGAATGCCTCTGCCAACCCGTTCGTTGCTGGGTTGTATGGTGTCGAAGCAAAATTCTGGATGCGGTGCTTATCGCAAAACCGATAGAAGGTGTGGCTTGCAAACTGCGGACCATTGTCGTGGATGATCCTTTGGAGCAGTCCAAAGCGATAGAGGACGTGATGCTTGAGGAAGCTGATCACGTTCGAAGTCTTTACTTTTGCAAGCGAGACAGCTTCCGTCCATTTGGAGAAGTAATCTGTGATTGCGAGTATGAAGCGATATCCTCGGGAGGAAGGTGGGGTAATCGGACCGATGATGTCCATCACCCATGCTTCAAACGGCCAGGATGCCACTGTCGGATGTAGAAATTCGGATGGCTGGTGAATGAAGTCTGCGTGGACTTGGCAGGGTTTGCATTTTCTCGTAAAGTCTATCGCATCCGCTACCATCGTGGGCCAGTAGTAGCCCATCCGACGGAGACGATCTTGTAATTTAGGGCCAGGCTGATGGTCCCTGCAGATACCGTCATGAGCTTTTCGTACGGCTTCATTGGCTTCCGTATTTGACAGACACCGAAGCAATAATCCATCATAGGATCGGCGATACAGTATTTTTGTCTCTGTATCGTAGAAAAATCTGAGAGAGTGCCTTCTGATGGAAGTGGCTTCCTTTGGGTCCTCGGGCAGGATGTCGTAGACGACGAAGTTGATGAATGGTTGTCTCCAATCGGGGGCATCATCAATCGCCTGAGCAGAATAACTTGCCACGAATTGAATGTTGTTCTTGGGGCAGACCAGTTCGTGGCCTATCATATCTACCGATTGATGAGTATAATTTGGCACTGCTAGGGAAGCGGCCAGGCCTGCTAAGACATCGGCTTCGATATTTTGGAGTCTAGGAACATGTTCGATGAAGAATCCCTCGAACGATGAGATAATGTTGATTGCTATTTGGTAGTAGGGGATCATGTCTTCGTGGCGAACTTCGTATGAGCCCCGGATCTGATTGACGATTAACTGAGAATCGCCGTATGCTTCAAGATATTCTACCTCCAGCTCCTTTGCAAGTTGGAGGCCAATGACCAGAGCGTTGTACTCGGCCATATTGTTAGAGCAGGGTTTCGTGAGGGAGTAAGCACAATTAATCACCAATCCGGAAGGAGAGACTAGCACCACCCCAACTCCGACGACGATGTTGCCTTTGGGTCCAGTTCTCGAAGCATCGTCGAAGAACATTCGCCATATATCATCATGAGCGGTTGTATGCTAGTCGGAGACCTCATCTGGGATTTCTTCATATATCCTGGATGACTCTGAGCCCGGGTGGGTTACCAAAAAGTCTTTCAGGGCTTGACCTTTGACAGCTTTTTGTGGGACAAATATCATATGATAAGGGGACAGTAATATTATCCATGTAGCGAGGCGAGAGCTAAGTGCCCCTGGTTTAGTCATGAGGACCCTGAGAGGGTTGACTCGCGAGATCACATGTATTGTTTGTCCGGTGACATAGTGCCGCATCTTCTGAATAGCGAACACCAGGGCAATGTATTCCTTCTCCACAGCGGTATATCGATGCTCTGGCCCAATCATCATTCGACTGAGGTAATATATGGCTTGCTCATGGCCTGCATCATTGTTTTGTGCCAACAGAGCTCCGAGGGAATGCTTCATTGCTCGTACGTAGAGCAGGAATGGTTTTCCAGCAACCGGGGCCACCAGAACAGGAGGGTTCGACAAATATTCCTTGATCCTGTCGAAGGCCCGCTGATATTTTTCGTCCCACATGAACGAGACGCCTTTCTTCATGAGGTGGGTGAATGGTCGACATCGCCCGGAGATGTTAGAAATGAACCTCCTAATGTAAGCTAGCCTCTCTTGAAGGCCTCTGAGTTCGCAAAGGTTTCTCGGGGGACCCATCTCCATAATTGCCTTTGTCTTCTCAGGGTCTACATGGATACCCTGGGCGGTGATAATGAAACCCAAGAACTTCCCGCTGGATACGCCCAGGAAGGACTTTGTAGGGTTCATTTTCAAATTGTGCGCTCGCATCAGGTCGAATACCGTTTTTAGATCCTGCAGATGGTCTTCCTTGCGGCGACTCTTGACGGCAATGTCATCAACATAGCACTCTACCGTCTTGCGTAAGTGCTCTCTGAAGATGATGCTCATGGCTCTTTGATATGTGGTGCCAGCATTCTTTAAACCGAAACACATGACTGTGTAGCAATACGTGCCAATCGGTGTTCAGAATGATGTATACTTTTCGTCGTCAGGAGACATCTTGATTTGGTTGTACCCCGAGAAGCCATCCATGAATGACATACGTTCGAAGCTGCAAGTGTTTTCAATCATGATGTCTGTAATAGGGAGGGGGAATTCATCTTTGGGGCATGCCTCGTTTAGATTGCGGAAGTCGATGCAGATTCGGATCTTTCCATTCTTCTTGAGGACGGGTACTATGTTGGCGACCCAGTCCGGGTGTTGTTTCTCACGAATGAAGCCGCTGGCTATCAGTTTGTTGACTTTGGCTTCGATCGCATCCATGATGCCTGGGCGAAAGCGTCGCTGTTGTTGCTTGACTGGCTTTGTATCTGGCCGAATGTTGAGCTTGTGAAGGGCGACCTCGGGGTTTAGTCCTGGCATGTCTTCATAGCTCCAGGCGAACACATCAATATATTCTTTGACAAGTTCTAGTAGCGATTCTCGCTCTTCGTCTGTTAGGCTTTTACTGACGAAGATCGGTCTTGGAGAAGATTCGCTGCCGAGATCCACTTGTATGACCTCATCTTCAGTAGGAGGTTCTCTCTGTTCGAACTACTTTTCCTATTGTGCATCCAGCTGTTGGGCCCACGGCTCTAGCTCGAGGATTTCAGGGATTTCTTCATCGTCTTCATAAGCGTCGGCGAATGCCATGTTGACTGAAAAGATTTGCCTTAATACATCTCCCATGCTGGTATCTGAGTCAGAAGTTGGTGACCCGGTTGAATGTGAATGCTAGTCGCATTCTTTATCTGAGCTTTCAAGGGTCGTTATGGGTGTAACATTCCCTAATCCACATCGAGTCTTGCTATAGTAGTCCCGTGGTTTGCCGACTGGGACCGGTGGCTTCAAAGGCAATCGTCGTCCAGTACCGTAGTTCAAGCCTGGCGTCGTCTCCAGATCATACCCCTGTTTCTGCACGAGATATTTGGATTGGAGGCTATAAAGATATAGAGGCAGTCTTCCGGCATCTGATCCAAGGTCGACTTCTTCTACGGTGAAGGAATACGGGTCGTCCTTCTGGCCGAAGATGATTGGGTGGTCCCCTTCCTCGATTATGCGGTAAGCGTCTTCCGCTGGAGTAAGCTGGATTACGGTGTGCATATTTGTCACCTGTGTGTGGAGGTGAGTGCCTATACCGTGTTCCATAGCATACATCGTACAGAACTTATTAAGCTCGAGGTAGTTCAAAGATAGCCCTTTATTTATGAAGTAAGGTATCTTTTCTAGGGGGATTACATCATCTGCGGAGGGAACATCAGTGTGGGCAGCCACATACTTGGCTAGCTCCGGTTCCTCTTCGGCTACCCCCTGTATAAATGAAGACTGAGAGGACGACCTGGGCAGCTTGATTGTCAGCGGTTCAGCTGGTGAAGTAAGGTATCTTTTGTTGGTAAACTAGCGACCCCCAGCTTGGCACTCGATGCTGGGCGGGGAGTGGTTGGTTCGCTAGAAGTTCCAGGCCTTGCATCGGGGTGACGACCCTTCTTGGGAAGGCGTATCGTCATTGGCTTGTCGGAGGGATTAAGCCTTTTCATTTGCGACTGGCCGGCTCTCGGCAGCCTGATTGTCAGTGGCTCCGTTGTGGGTCTTAGCACTTGGCCAGACCTTGGCAGCCGGATTATCATCTGCTCTTCTTGTGCCGAGAGGTTGATTGCATCCTTACGCAGAGTGGCGGTAAGGGGTGCAGACTTGCCAGGTTTGCGAGCTTGGAGGTGGATCGGCAGAGGCTCTTTTGATCCTATGGCTGTCTCGGTACGAGCTTGCACATTTCCTTCACCAAGATGCTTCTTCGACTTTTCGTACAGACAGGAGTCTGAGTAGTAGGATTCGACTCCTTTGAAGGGATCGATATCAGCAAACTCCATCCTCACGAAGCCGTATTTGTCGACATATTTGAAGCACTAGTACAGCATGGAAGGCACGATCATATAATCGTGTATCCACGGGCGTCCCAAAAGGATGTTGTAAGAAGTGTCTGCATCTATGACGTAGCAGGTAACTTCGGATTGGAGATCGCCAATTTGACACTTCAGACGAATCTTTCCAATTGGGTAGCTCCTGCCCGAATTAAAACCGCTGATGGCGGTGCTTGTAGGTGTCAGGCGATGCATTAGAATACGGAGATGGTGTAGCAGGCCCTTCGAGATAATGCTTATGGAAGAGCCAGGATCGATGTGCATCCGATCCACCTTTACATCGTCGATGTATCCAGCGTAGTATAGCGGACGATCTTGCAGGTTGGTTTTGATGAGCATGTCCTGTGCAGTGAAGACAATGTTGGGCGTCGCTCCCGTGCAGGCGCTGTCTTGGAGATCGGCAGGCGGGTTCTCTTCCGTGAGGTTGACCTGAGCCAGGTAGGCGTCGGCGTTTTGGAGTGCATCGTTCAAAGCCGTACGAACATCCTTGGAGAGTCTCAGAAGCTCGTATAATGACAACTTAGCCGGTGTGTTGGCCAATTGTGCTAAGATGTCGAAGTTATAGGGCTTCTCCAGCCCCTGTGATGCCTCTTTTCGGAGGGATTTGTCAAAGCGAGTCTTCCTCGGCCTAGGCTTGTCGGTCGTCGGAGGCTGAGCCGGTCCCGGAGCATCAGTTGTAGCGGGCTGATGATCTTCAGCCGGGTTGTCAGCCACAGGTTGGGATTGTGCCCCAGATCGTGTGACGACGGCTGTAGCTTCTTTGATGTATGCCGAGATTGTGCGACAGGTCCTGACTTTTCTACTTTTCTTCTTGCAGGTGGAAGACGAAATGGGTCGAGTCACTTCCGATACCAAGTCTGGATGGATCCACATGACCTTCCCTCGTGATGTGGTGAGGGGCACTAGACCAGCAGCCTGATCTCGGGGAGGTGAAAGATTAGCAATCTCCATTGTCGCCCGAGGGATGGGGACCACGCCGTCTTGAGTTTTCGTCGGAGGGAAGCTGCCAAATTGTACTGACACCATATTGGCCGCCACTATTACCTTTTCAAAATCGATGGCCAGTGCGTTCGAATCGATGAGATTTTGGACGTATCATTTTTGTTGGTAGCAGTCGTGTGTGGCATGGTGGACGTAGCGATGGTAATGGCAGTACTTTGGTTTCTCCATGTCTGCCTGCCATAGTTCCCGTCTTGGTAGAGGAAGCTGAATTCTGTCTCCTTGTATGAGCATGTCCAAGATGGGCTTGACGTGACCGTCTTTGAAGGAGTAAGTAATTTACGGCCATTGTTTGTCTATCGGCTTTGGCTCAGGTTTCTGCGCGGTGTCGGCCACCATAGCCTGCTTACCCCTGCTGTCCCGGTTATTGGAGGGGCTACCCCCATTATCGTTGTTTGGACGCTTGCCCTTATTCTCTCCGTCCGAGATGTGCAGACCCAATTGGCGGGCTTTCTTCAATCATTCTTCGGAGCTTGTGGTACTGATGATGAACGTCTTCCAATCCTTGAATTGACTTTCGCCCATCCAGAGACTGATTGTTGGGAGCAATCTCTTTTGGCAAATTTCAATCAAGGAGGAATTCGGATTTCCAGACGGCAGCTTCATTGCGGTTTGGCGAAACCGCTCGATATAGTTTCTTGTTAGCTCTTTCTCCCCTTGGACGACGTCCATGAGGGTGGACATTGTGATGTCCTACCCTACTTCATAGAATTTCTCCAAGAACATGCGCTTGAAGCCGGAGAAGGAGTGGATGCAGTTGTCTGGCAGGTTGCGGTACCAGTCGAAGGCGACCCCTTCCAATGCCCCAATGAATAATCGTGTGAGAATAGCATCGTCATGGGGCAGATGGTCGGTGGTGACCTCGAAGTAGGTGTTGTACCGACTTGCTGAGGTCTTGCCATCATAAGGATTGATATTGAATGGCTTATATCTTGGTGGGAATGGAATGTCCCTCCAGGCAGCAGGGTACGGTTGCCGTATTCTGAGGTCTTGGGAGTTTTCTCTAGCGTGAAACATGGCTCGGAGCTCCTGGACCTCTCTTCTTGCTTCGCGGGCCTCGTCCACGACGGTGGGGGCCGTTGTTTCAGGAGGATCGTTGTCCGGGTTTGGTGCTGCCGAATTCGAGTCTGCATTGACCGTGGGACCCGTGCTTGTTTGGCCATGCGTCCCTCCTTGCAGAGTTAGAAGGGCCACTTTAATCTCGTCTACAGACTTGACCAAAGCAAGCAATATGGCTTCGAGACTGTCGATGCGTTGGCGATCACTAGAACCTTCTTGGCTGCTGTCTGTCATGAAAATCGTCTTTACGTGAGGAGAGATGGACGGAGCGGTAGAGGAAGCGCCCTCCGAATCGTACCCCTATAGCGATAAGTCATCGGGGTATGTGGGTATGTTCTCTTCTGGTCCAGACTCGGAAGGAACAGTACCCGCAGTCTCCGAGTTCGTCTCGTCTTGGGAATTATGGACGTTCTCGGGGATGTCAAGGTTTGCAGAATCTGACGAGAAAGTTGCCTCTCCTGACTCGTCTTCTTGGAACATCGGATTGTTGTGGAGGCTCGGAGGTGTGCTACCCCAGTCCCAGCAACCCCCTGCATTATGGACGACAAATCTCCTACTGTAGCAGATTTCGTCTTAGAACGAGTACCTTGGAAAACTCCGGTGGTGGGCACCCGCTTAGACGACAGTCTTTTAATCGAAGTGGTTGAAATCTTCGGGTTGGGAACATTTTTTTCCCCCTTCCATCAGCGGGGACTTTTCGAGCAGAGTTACAGGAGACGACGGGAAGTACCTCGTCTTCTGAAGATGGCTGTTCAGTCTTTGAAAGACGGACTGCCGGTCTTCTTGTACCATCGCATTATTGCAGCAGCAGTTGACGATGACTTGGATGCAGTGACGTCCGTGGGAGGACTTTTTGCACCCCGATGCATCTTCTCTTTCCTTGCGTTTGTGGAGGATGGCCTCACGCAAGTCAGATGGGTCTGGATCGACCATGTTTGCTCCCTAGATTTTGGAAGACTTTTGCGAACCTCTCTGTCCGTTTTCTGCCGGGGGCTGGACTCGAGTGGTTCTGTACAACTTTCCATCTGAGGCCCGCATAACGGTATGCAGGACGCTCAGATGATCAGAGACAGGATCAGCGGACCGAGCGTGCCAAGCTCGCGCTGCCCCAGACTTCTTCGCTCTAGTACGTAAAGGCACATAGTAGGAAGAGTCTAGGTGATGCTGGAGAGAGTCAGACATATCTTCTTGGGAGCACAAGAGATCAGGACCATAAGACAGACGGTCGAAGACAGAGCCACGCGGGGTAGGCGTCATGCTGCCGTTCTCAACAATCTTCATGCGGCTAGCAGACATAGCCGCATAGGCTTTCTTCATGCGGTTGGGAGTCTCAGCCGCATGAGTCTTCTTTATGTGGCTGGATGATCTGGCTGCATAGACTTTCTTCATGCGGCTGGTAGATCCACCCGCATGAGCCTCCTGTATGTGGTTGGCAGATTTAGCCACATGAGTGCTCGGCTTCTTCTTGGGACGCATAGAGTCGCTCTTTGTCCCTGCAAGTCCAGCATCGTAGTGCTTTCCTCTGCCGGACTTGGGGACAGCAGAGTTCTCTACTGCTCGAAGTGGAGCCGTATGATAGTCGCCTTCGCCGTCTTAGGTAGCAGAGAGTACCTCGTCCAGAGCTTGTGGAGGAGCAAATGATTTTGGCCTCCACTCGCAGTGAGCTTTCTTTATGCAGGTTCGCTTCTGGATCGGGCTGGCACTTCCTTCAGAGAGCATCTCTTTAAACGCCTGTTGGTCGAAACGGACGACCATCTTCTGTTGCGTGGAGCCAAGCTTGGCTGCATCCGATTGCGTCACCAACTCCTCAGCCATGGAGAAGTTTGTCTCCAGTAGAGTCGCCATCGTGTTTGCCATGAAATATAAAAGAGCAGAACAATTATCGGAGGACTGGACTTTTACTTCACGTTACAAACTTGCTTGTACAAAGAAAGCCTAGGAAAGAAAGCCTAGGTACAGCAGTCTAAGTATAATTGTTTATTTTAGATTCTGGGGGGTGACGATATAGGCTCGGAAAAGCTACGGTAGCTCTGCCTTACTCCTTGGACGATCCGTATGCAGCCTTGGCTCCAGAAGATTGCTTGGCGTTGAAGAAATGCTCTCTTTGCTCTCTCTCTGCTTTTTCTTTCTAAGTATGTAGTGCTCTCTCTGATCTTGAAAAGTTGTCTTTTGTAAGGGAATGGCACCTTGCTATTTATAAGGAGGGAATACAATCATTAGGGTTTGCAATGATTGCCCCTTAGAGTGGCGGCGGCCTGTTGATTGATCAATCTGGGCATTAATCTTGAGTGTGATGAATCTGGGCCATTTAGTGTAGATTGCACCAAATCCTATCAGTAATTAAGGCTGATTGGAATAAATCTTCGTGATGATGATTTGCTGATGTCTGCAAATCTGAATGAATAAGTTTAATTCATTCTCCTGCCACGTGTCCCAAATTATTGGAATTTGACCCAATCTTTGATTGTAGTAAATCTGGGAAATTGATTGGCTTTATGACACGTGTCCCAGGAGTCACTGAGCCGCATAAGGGTTGAGCCGCATAAGCCTGGCCACGTATCAGTGCTGCCTGGGGAGTGGCCAACGAATCTTCGAACCACATGATAATCTGGACCATACAATGGGTAGTGAGCCGCATGGAGATGATCCTTGTGAGCCGCATAGGGCCGCGTCTGCTTTAGCCGCATAGGGCTATTTCGATCTGGACCGCATAGGTCAACTTCAGCCTGAGCCGCATGGGGGGGTCTCCGCTCGAGCCACATATGGCTGTCCACGTGTCTAGGCTGCGTGGGGTTTTTTTAGATCTCGGGGGGATTGTGCCAGAGATTTTTTTTGATTTCCTAGGATTCTGTCATTATGACAGAGTCATAATTGCCTCTTTATGTCAGGCCTGTCGTTTCGTCAGAGCGGTCAGCCGTCAAAGTAATTAATACAGTATAGGGCAGAGGGGAGAACAAGCCACGTGTCTTCTCTTCTGAGTCGCATGGAGATCACAGAGCCGCATAGACTCGTTGAGCCGCATGGGTCTTCTGAGCCGCATGGGTTTTCTGAACCGCATGGGGTTTCTTGGCCGCATGGCTCTTTCTTTATTATTTTCCCTGCTTCTACAATGGCTTTTGATATGCGGCGCCAGCATTCTTTAAACCGAAAGGCATGATTGTGTAGCAGTATGTGCCAATCGGTGTTCAGAATGAGGTGTATTTTTCGTCGTCAGGAGACATCTTGATTTGGTTGTACCCCGAGAAACCATCCATGAATGACATGCGTTCGAAGCCGCATGTGTTGTCAATCATGATGTCTGTGATAGGGAGGGGGAATTCATCTTTGGGACATGCCTCGTTCAGATTACGAAAGTCGATACAGATTCGAATCTTTCCATTCTTTTTGAGGACCGGTACTATATTGGCGACCCAATCTGGGTGTTGTTCTTCACGAATGAAGCCGCTGGCTATCAGCTTGTTGACTTCGGCTTCGATCGCATCCATGATGCCTGGGCGGAAGCGTCGTTGCTGTTGTTTGACCGACTTCGCATCTGGCCGAATGTTGAGCTTGTGAAGGAAAACTTCGTGGTTTAGTCCTGGCATATCTTCATAGCTCCAGGCGAACATATCAATATATTCTTTGACAAGTTCCAGTAGTGATTCTCGTTCTTCGTCTGTTAGGTTTTTACTGACGAAGATTGGTTTTGGAGAAGATTCGCTGCCGAGGTCGACCTGTGTAACCTCATCTTCGCTGGGAGGTTCTCTCTGTTCGAATCGCTTTTCCCATTGTGCATCCAGCTGTTGGGCCTACGGCTCTAAATCGAGGATTTCAGGAATGTCTTCATCTTCTTCGTAGGCGTCGGCGAATGCCATATTGACTGACAGGACTTGTCTGAATATATCTCCGATGCTGGTGTCTGAATCAGAAGTTGGTGATCCGGTTGAATGTGAATGCCAGTCGCATTCCTTATCTGAACTTTCAGGGGTTGTTGCAGGCGTAACATACCCTAGTCCACATCGGGTCTTGCTGTAGTAGTCCCGTGGTTTATCAGCCGGGACTGGTGGCTTCAAAGGCAATCGTCGACCGGTGCCGTAGTTTAAGCCTGGGATAGTTTCCATATCATATCCCTGTTTTTGCATGAGGTATTTGGATTGGGGGCTATAAAGATACAGAGGCAGTCTCCCGGCATCTGACTCGAGATCGACCTTCTCTAGGGTGAAGGGCTATGGGTCGTCTTTCTGGGCGAAGATGATTGGATGGTCCCCTCCCTCGATTATACGGTAAGCATCTTCGACTGGAATAAGCTAGTTTGCGGTATAAACATTCGTCACCTGTGTGTGTATGTGAGTGCCTATACCGTGTTCCATAGAATACATTATACAAAGCTTATTAAGTTCGAGGTAGTTCAAAGATAGCCCTTTATTGATGAAGTAAGGTATCTTTTCTAGCGGGATTACATCATCTGCGGAGGGAACATCAGCGTGGGCAGCCACATACTTGTCTAGCTCCAGTTCCTTTTCGGCTACCCCCTGCGTAAATGAAGACTGAGAGGACGACCTGGGCAGCTTGATCGTCAGGGATTCTGTCGATGGAGCAGAACGTGGAGTCGTTGGCAAACTAGCGACCCCCAGTTTGGTACCTGATGCTGGGCGGGGAGTTGGTGGCTCGCTAGCGACCCCCAGTTTGGTACTCGATGCTGGACGGTAAGTTGTTGGCTCGCTAGAAGCCCCAGACCTTACATCGGGGTGACGCTTATTCTTGGGAAGACGTATCATCATTGGTTTGTCAAAGGGAATGAACTTCTCTGCTTGCGGCTGGCCGACTCTCGGTAGCCTGATTGTTAGTGGCTCCGTTGTGGGTCTCGGCGCTTGGCCGGACCTAGGCAGCCGAATTATCATTTGCCCTTCTTGTGTCGAGCGGCTGATCGCATCCTTACGCAGAGCGGCCGTAAAGGGTGCAAATTTGCCAGGTTTGCGAGCTTGAAGGTGGATCGTTAGATGTTCTTCTGATCCTGAGGCCGTTTCAGTTTGAGCCTGTACATCTTCATCCAGGTGCCTCTTCGACTTCTTGTATAGGCAGGAATCTGAGTAATAGGATTCGACTCCTTTGAAGGGATCGATGTCGGCAAATTCTGTCCTCATGAAGCCGTGTTTGTCGACGTACTTGAAGCACTGATGCAGTGTGGAAGGCACGATCATGTAATCGTGTATCCAAGGGCGCCCCAAGAGAATGTTGTAAGAAGTGTCCGTATCTATGACGTAATAAGTCACTTCTGACTGGAGATTGCCAATTTGGCACTTCAAACGAATCTTCCCAATTGGGTAGCTCCTGCCCGAATTGAAACCACTGATGGCGGTGCTTGTTGGCATCATGCGATGCATCGGAATGCGGAGATGATGTAGCAGCCCCTTCGGAATGATGCTTATGGAAGACCCAGGATCAATGTGCATTCGGTCCATCTTTACATCCCCGACGTATCCGGTGTAGTATAGTGGACGATCGTGGAGATTGGTTTTGATGAGATATCTTGCGGAGTGAAGACAATATTGGGCATTGCTCCTGTGCAAGCGCTGTCTTGGAGATCTGCAGGCGGGCTTTCTCCCGTGAGGTTGACCTGAGCCAGATATGCGTCAGCGTTTTGGAGTGCATCGCTCAAAGCTGTACGAACATCCTTTGAGAGCCTCAGGAGCTCATATAATGACAATTTGGCCGGTGTATTGGCCAACTGCGCCAAGATGTCGAAGTTATAGGGCCTTTCCAACACCTGAGGTGTCTCTTTTCGGAGGGATTTGTCAAAGCGAGTCTCCTTCGGCCTAGGCTTGTCGGTCGTTGGAGGCTGAGAAGGTCCTGGAGCGTCAGCAGTAGCTGGTTGATGATCTTCAGTTGAGTTTTCAGCCACGGGTTGGGCCTGTGCCCCAGATCGGGTAACGATAGCCGTGACTTCTTCGACATCTGCCGAGATTGTGTGGCAGGATCTGACTTTTTCATCCTTCTTCTTACAAATGAAAGGTGGTGTGGACTGGGTCACTTCAAGTACCAGGTCCGGATGAACCCACATGATCTCCTTCCGTGATGTGGTGAGGGGCACTAGACCAGCAGCCTGATCCCGAGGAGGTGGAAGATTAGCAATCTCCATTGTCGCCAGAGGGATGGGTACTACCCCGTCTTGAGTCTCTGTTGGAGGGAAGCTGCCGAATTGTACGGACACCATGTTGGCCGCCACGGTTACCTCCTCGAAATCGATGGCCAGAGCGTTTGAATCGATGAGATATTGGACGTATCGCTTCAATTGGTAGCAGTCGTGTATAGCATGGTGGACGTAGCGGTGGTAGTGACAGTTGTTTGGGCTCTCCATTTCTACCGGCCGAGGTTCCCGTCTTGGTGGAGGGAGCTGAATTTTGTCTCCTTGTATGAGCATGTCCAAGATGGGCTTAACGTGGCCATCCTCGAAGGAATAGGTTATTTGTGGTCATTGTTTGTCTGCCGGTTTTGTCTCAGGTTTCTGGGCTGTATTAGCCACCATAGCCTGCTTACCCCTGTTGTCCCGATTGTTGGAGGGGCTACCCCCATTGTCGTTGTTGGTATTAGGACGCTTGCCCTTGTTCTCTCTATCCGAGATGTGCAATCCCAGTTGGCGAGCCTTCTTCAACCGTTCTTGGGTACTAGTGGCACTGATAATGAATGTCTTCCAGTCGTTAAATTGACTTTCGCCCATCCAATGACTGATTGTTGGAAGCAATCTCTTTTGGCAAATTTCAATCAAGGAGGAATCTGGGTTACCAGACGGAAACTTTATTGCGGTTTGGCGAAACCGCTCGATATAGTTCCTTGTCAGCTCTTTCTCCCCTTGGACGATGTCCATGAGGGTGGACATTGTGATGTCCTGCCCTAATTCGTAAAATCTCTCCAAGAACATGCGCTTGAAACTGGCGAAGGAGTGGATGTAGTTATCTGGCAAATTGCGATACCAGTCGAAGGCGACTCCTTCCAATGCCCCAATAAATAATCGTATGAGGATGGCATCGTCATGGGACAGGTGGTCGGTGGTGACCTCGAAGTAAGTGATGTACCGACTTGCGGAGGTCTTGCCATCATAAGGGTTGATGTTGAACGGCTTATATCTTGGCGGGAAGGGGACATCCCTCCATGCAGCAGGGTACGGTTGCCGTATTCTGAGGTCTTAAGAGTTTTTTCGAGCGTGAAACATGGCTCGGAGCTCTTGGACCTCTCTTCTCGCTTCTCGGGCCTCATCCACAGCGGTGGGGGCCGTCATTTCAGGAGGATTATTGTCCGGATTCGGTGCCGCTGAGTTCGAGTCCGTATTGACCGCAGAACCCGTGCTTGTTTGGCCAGGCATCCCTCTTTGCAGAGTTGGAAGGGCCGCTTTGATCTCGTCTACAGACTTGACCAAGGCGTGCAGTATGGCCTCTAGAGTGTCAATGCGTTGGCGATCACTGGAACCACCTTGGTTGCTGTCCGTCATGAATACCGTTCTTACATGAGGGGAGACGAAAAGAAAAGTGGAGGACGTATCCTCCGAGTCATACCCATGTACCGAGAAGTCATCGGGATATGTGGCAATGTTCTCCTCTGGCTCGGATTCAGAAGGAATTGTACCCCCAACTTCGGAGCCTGCTTCATCTTGAGAGTCGTGGACGTCCTTAGAGAAGTCGATATTTGCTGTGTCTGACGGAAGAGTTGTTTCCTCGGGCTCGTCTCCTTGGAACACCGGATTATCGTGGATGTTCTGAGGAGTGCTACCCCCTGTTTCAGTAACCCCCAGCGGTGCGGATGACGAACCTCCGGCTGTAGCAGATTTCGTTTTTGAACGGGTACCTTAGAATACTCCGGTGGTGGACAGCCGTTTAGACGCCAGTTTCTTAGCCGTAGTGGTTGAAATTTTCGGACTGGAAACGTTCATCTTCTTTCCTCTCCTATCAGCAGGAATTTTCTGAGTGGAGTTGCAAGAGGCGATGGAAGGCGCTTCGTCCTCTGAGCTGGATCGTTGCAGCCTTTGGAAATCAGATTGCCGGTCTTCTCTTGCTGTCGCATTGTTGCAACAATAGTTGACAATGATTTGGGTGCAATGATGTAAGTAGGAGGATTCTTTGCATACCGGGGGCTCTTCTCTTTTCTTCCATTTGTGGAGGATAACCTCACGCAAGTCAGATGGGTCTGGAACGACCATGTTTGCTCCCTGGGTTTTGGGAGACTTTTGGGAACCACTCTGTCCGTTTGTCGCCGGGGGCTGGACTCGAGTGGTTCTGTACAACTTCCCATCAGAGGCCCGCATAACAGTATGTGGAGCGCTCGGATGGTCAGAGGTTGGGACAGCCGACTGAGCTCGCCGAGCTCGCGCTGCCCTTGACTTCTTCACTTGAGCGCCCAAAGGTGTATAATAGGAAGAGTCAGAGTGATGTTGCAGAGAGTCAGATATATTCTCTTGAGCACATGAGAGATCGGGACCATAGGAGAGGCGATCGAAGACTGAGCCTGAGCTGCGAGGAGCAGGTAGTATGCGGCTAGAGTCAGCAGTCTTCATGCGGCTGGCAGTTGTAGCCGCATAGGCTTTCTTTATGCGGCTGGAAGTCTAGGCCGCATGTGTTTTCTCCATGCGGCTGGAAGATCTGGCCGCATAGACTTTCTTCATGCGGCTGGCAGTTTCAGCCGCATGAGCATCATGCATGCGGCTGGCATTCTTGGCCGCATAAGTGTTCGGCTTCTTCCTGGAGCACATAGAATCACTCTTTCTCCCTGCAAGTCCAGCATCGTAGTGCTTTCCTCTACCGAACTTGGGGACAGCAGAGTCCTCTATGGCTTGAAGTGGGGCCGCATGAGAATCGCCTTTGCCGTCTTGGTTAGCAGAGAGTACTCCGTCCAAGGCTTGGGGAGGAGCAAATTGTTAGCCCAATGATTATATCATATTTTTGAATATGGCTAATCAATTAAGTTTAACATATCGACGTCACTAATATTCATGTAATCACTATTATGTTACTACTTAAACTTAGCATTGTCTTATGTTAGCATTGTCCTAAATGTTCTATATCATATTGCTATGCTTATATCATATTATTCTGTTTGTCTAACATGTTCTTATAGACATGCAGTAAGCATGATCAAGCTTTGTTAAACCAGGACATATGCAATAGAGAATTATTGATGGGCCAAGACGGCGTTATACAAGAAGCTTTCTCTGAACCGCATAACGACCTATTAGGGGCCTCGCATCGGGGGTTCAAGATTTGTATATCTTTGGACGACCGCCGTCAAGTGAAAAAGGTGTCTTCAAGTCTACTCAAATATTTGAAGAAAGGCGTCATCAAAGGGCTCTTGGTTTTCCTATTTCCTCAATGTATTTTTCATATTTATTGAGTCTAGGAATACGATGTACACTGCATTGTACTGGCAAATAGGCTACCCAAGAAACGTTTTCAAAATACCCTTTCATTTTGAAAACAAGCCCACTTACAAAAGCCCAAACTACTTCCTAACTGTTTGACTTTTCAAAAAGCCCAAAAACCAATTTGCAAAAATCCTGACAGAACTCCAACAGAACTCGGACAGAATTCGGCCAGAGTTCGGCCCGAATTCGGCCAGAGTTCGGCCAGAGTTCGGTTAGTGAACGTTGCTTTTTGAACTTGGTCTCCCTGCAGTTACGGATCCCACCAAGATTTTCTCGTAGAGTTCTGCCTGAATTCTGTCCGAATTCTGTCAGAATTCTGCCTTTGGAAAAACTATAAATAGAGAAGGATTTCGATCATTTCAACACACTCATTCACTTTCATATCTCTTCTCTATAAGCCTACTACTTCTTCCAAAGTATTCTGAGCTATTCATTTTCAAATCCCAAGCCAGTTACAATCCTCTAGTCGATTTGCCAGTACGGTACGGTCTAAAAGTTTCAGAGTGGTTGTAATCGGAGGCTTGATTGAAGTTACACACTTCACAATTGAAGTTGGTCGAGTACTTCGGATCAAAGCTTGTGTTGTAGAAGTTGCAAGATCTTCGGATGAAAACTTATGGTGATTTTCTATAGTGGATTCAACTGGAAGCTAGAGTTCTTCCGACTGGACAAGTCCTCACAAGAGGAAAACCAGTATACATCCTTGTATTTGCGTTTGCTCTCTACTCTCTACTTTTTATTTACATATCTGTGATATATTATCTGTGATCTTGTTACTAACATTTTTAAATAGTTAATTTCTGCTGCCTACTCTATTCACCCCCCCCTCTAAAGTATTGCGCTTTATAACTCGTTCCTACAATCGGTCCTACAATTGGTATCAGAGCGGGTGCTTGGTATATAGATATTGCGGCTCATACCAATTGGTCCTACAATTGGTATCAGAGCGGGTACTGCAAATGGAGGTAATATATTCTGATCCCAATTGTTCCTACAATTGGTATCAGAGCAGGTGCTCCATCAAGAGATATTATATTCTGATCCCAATTGTTCCTACACAAATGATTTTGGCCTCCACTCCCTGCGAGCCTTCTCTGTGCGGGCTTGCTTATGGACCGGGCCAGCGCTTCCGTCGGAGAGCATTTCTTCAAACGCCTGTTGGTCGAAGCGGACGACCATCTTCTGTTGCGTGGAGCCAAGTTTGGCTGCATCTGATTGCGTCACCAACTCCTCAGCCGTGGAGAAGTTTGTCCCCAGCAGAGTCGTCATCGTATTTGCCATGAAATATAAAAGAACAGAATAATTATCGGAGGATCGGACTTTTACTTCACAATACAAACTCGCTTGTACAAAGAAAGCCTAGGCCCGAAAGCCTAGGTACAGCAATCTAAGTATAATTGTTTATTTTAGATTCTGGGGGTGACGATAGAGGCTCGGGAAAGCGACGGCCGCTCTGCCTTACTCCTTGGACGATCGAGTGCAGCTTTGGCTCTGTAGAAGAACTGCTTGGCATTTGTGAAGAAATGCTCTCCTTTTGCTCTCTGTATATTCTCTCTCTGGCTCTCTAGATCTCTGTCTTTCTCTTTTTATTATCAGAGAATCTCCTTTTTTTTCTCTCTTCTTTCGCAAGGGAATGGTACCTTGCTATTTATAATAGTGGGGAGCATCATTAGGGTTTACAATGATTGCCCATTCTCAAAAGTCGGCGGCTAAGGATTACTGAATTTGGGCCATTCATCTTGAATATAGTAGATTTGAGCAATTAATGTGATTGCATCAAATCTTTTGTGGGTAATTAATGATGATTGACATAAATCCTCCTGATTTGCCAATCTCAGATTTTCTGCTACGTGTCATTGATTTGCTTGATTGTAAATGATCTAATTTGATCCCAATATTTTATTAGGATTTATTGATTTGATGCCACGTGTCCTACCGTCATGCCACATGTCTTAACCGAGAGCCACTGAGGAAATCTGAGCCGCATGAGGATTGAGCCGCATAAGGCTGGCCACGTGTCAAGGCTGCTTGGGGAGTGGCCCCTGAACATTTGAACCGCATGGTAATGATCTGAGCCGCATGAGCGTAGGCGGCCGCATAATGGGTAGCTTCTTCGTGAGTCGCATGGAGATAGTCCTCGTGAGCCGCATGGTGGAGCCTCTGCTTGAGCCGCATAGGACAGCTTCGACCTGAGCCGCATGGGAAGTCTCTGCTCGAGCCGCATACGACTGTCCATGTGTCAAGGCCGCGTGACACTTTCTGGATCTCGGGGGATTACGTCAGAGATTTCCTTCGTTTTCCTAGGAGTCTGCCATTATGACAGAGTCATAATTGTATCTTTGTGTCAGAACTGTCACCTTGTCAGAGCTGTCAGCCGTTAAGGCATTTAATGCAGTATAGGACAAAGGAAAGAGCTGTTTGCAAGCCACGTGGCTTCTCTCTGAGCCTCATGAACCTTATCGAGCCGCATAGACACTTGAGCCGCATGGATCCCTGAGCCGCATGAGCTCTCTGAGCTACATGGGATTCCCTGGCCACATGAATCTTTCTTTATTCTTTTCCATGCTTCTACAAAGGGTAATGCCTCGGTTGTATGAGCCAAGTAACAGTGGCGTAGCACCGCAAATAGGCAGGTAGCCTAATGCTGTATGTTGAAATAAAGAGGGGTGTAGTCAACACTACAAAGGGGACGAGTTCCTCATGTTACAGTAGCACGACACCACGATGAGGTACCCAGTTAGGGATAAAGCCTCGGCCTTGCAAGCTATGTCGTTGCGACGTAATACCACAAGGGAGCCTAAGGCTTCATGTTGGGTAGTATGGTACTACAAAGAGGCGGTGTCCTCATGCTACAGTAGTATGACACTACGATGAGGTTTCCGGTACGAGGTAAGGCCTCGGCTTTAGGCCATGTCATAGCGGCGTAGTACCGCAAGGGAAGCGCAAAGCGTTTCATGCCATGTCTCTTTAACAAAGAACTTACCTATAGTGTATGGAAAGAGATATCAGGCCATCTCTTGAGGGTAAACTTGTAGACACCCAAAATTATATACTAAACCAGGCTGGCACAGGGCCTTTAATGTGTAGCCAGACGCACATGTAACTATATTATATGAGTGGGAAGAATTTTAGCTATGGTGCAGAATTTTAGGCTTAGTCCATTCTTGTATTATAGTCTGTTGTTTGACCCATGCGGGAAGATTTAAGTCGACAGTGACATCTCTCATAATGCATGATAGGCAGTTACTATGGGGAACACTTATACCCATATATAGAGATATGTGGAGGATTATTGGGTTTTAGCCTTTTTATTTTGGAACTTTAGTCCCACATCGGCTAGACCAAAGGAGTTGTATCTCTATATATTAGATATGCTCTTTTAGAGATGCACATGTGGTGTGGAGGTGCACATGGGTATGCAATGTGGGGTTATTTTTCTAATGGAAAAAAGGCTAAATCAACAAATTGAAAGCATTCATGCTTTTTGCTCTTAGGAAATTTATTTCCATTGGAGCTAAGCCCCGTAGGGGCTTAGCGACTCGGACTCGGAACGAACTCGGGCTAATGAGGCGTAATATGGCATTTTGTTGGCGCACTTTGCACTTAGCACGTCAGCATCGTCGCTAGGCACATAGTCCGCTTAAGTTGCGCTCGTTGCGTGAGCCACTTGCGCTGCCAAGTGGCACGTCCAGTTGCGCGGCCAAGTGGCACGTCCGATTGTGCGGCCCAGAGGTGCGTCCAGTTGCGCGGTTCAGAGGCGCGGTTCAGTTGCGTGATTCAGTGGCATGCCAGTGGGCGCTGCCTGTTGGCACACGGTTGTTGTAGGTTGCGCGGGTGCACAAATGGTACAGGTTGCGCAAGTGGCGCTAATAGCGCGCGCTGTGCGCCCTTTGACTCAGATCGTGTATGTGCACGATTGAGCAGTTATAGCATGTTCGGGACGGTTTCTTCCAAAATCCCGAACCTGTTGCTAACTGGACGGTTACAGAGCGAGGCTATATAAGCTTCTCTGCTCTCTTTCTTAAAATAGGAGTTAAGTATTCACATTAAGGCAGAAGTGTTTTTTAGCACCATTCCTTACGTGTTTCCACAGAGTTTGAGAGTGAAGAGAAGCAGTGCATCAGCGCCACTTAACATAGGAGTCCGTACGCCTTTCGAGGAATCAGAAGAGCAGAGTGTTCCAAAGTTCTCCGTCGAACTTGCTGGTTCCTGGAAGCCGTTCGTGTGGGGCGAATTAAGCTTTGAGCATTGGTGATGATTCACCCTAGCAGACCATTATCCATTTATCCCCTGTCATCTTCACTGCTGCTGTTTGTATATCGATCCGTACCGTCTGTTTAGAAGTGCTACTGTCGTTTGTTACTGTTACAAAATCGTTTTAGATTATCGTAATCCAGAATCCTCCTAGGATCTCTGTTGTGCACCTTCTTTGAAGTGTTGCATTGAAACGTTGTTTTTATAATTGTTTTATTTCCTCAGTTTTCCATCAAAAATTGTACCCTGGCACTAACAAATTGTTGGGCCGCGGGTGTACGAATCGCTATGCCGGTGGTCTAGTTCTCTACTTCAGTAGTTTTTCTCATGTTGTTGTGATGGTTATAATTGGTTTATCCATTTAGTGGTGGTTCACTCTCTAGTTTTCCACCCACAGTAGTATTGGACGGTTATGACCATCAGGGGTTGGCTCGCCTATATAAAGTATCTATTTTCATTCATAAGGAAAACACATTAAAGAGTACATAAGAGAGAAGTGAAAGAGCATCAAGAGCAACAACTTCAACGACGAGAGTGTCATATGTAGCTGGTGACATACTTTAGTGTGCAAGAAGTTATTTCGAACTTGTAATCCACCTAAAACATTATAGATTATCTATAATTATTCCTATTAGTTATAGGTGACCAAACCCTAGCCTAATATAGTTTTAAACCAGTAAACAAATTATTACTAATTAATTGGAGAGGAATTATGGATATAACTAAAGAAACAAGTTTATACATACAAAGGTAATTTAGCATAAATAAATAAATAGGCATGAAAGTAAAATAGGTCGAAAACAAGAAAATAAAATATAAAACAAATTAACTAAATAAATTAGCTAATAAGAATATGTTAAATAGCTAATTAGACAATATAAATAACATTAAGTAATATAGATACAGTACTTGCCATGTTTATCATCATTTGCTTATGTTAACTGTAACACCCAGTTTTTTAAATGAGGGTAATTTTGAAATTTTGTGATTTTAATTAGTTATTTATGATATTTAAATCGTAATATGATTTTTGGTGCTTTTTAATCAGTTTAAAACTATTTAAAAAATATGACTTGTGATTTTGATGTGCTGCTAGTTAAATCCTAGAGACTGTCTGACCTAGCGTCTAGCCATGTGACTGGGATTTTTTTTACCATTTTTAGCCTAGGGGTATTTTGGTCATTTTGACTTATTAGAATTATTTGATTAATTATTGGATTGATGGTTGTTAATTTTGACTTTTACTTGTAGCGACTTAAAAGACTAACCTAGATGTTGACTCTAGCTATGGTGACTTGAATAACATGGTGGAACCCTAGTTTAACTTAAGTCAACCCAAGTTAAGTCATTTAGAATCAAGTTTCATGCAGGAGAATAAATGATTAGGTTCATAGACTTTTGACTTGAGGAGTTATTTCCTTTACCATTGAAACTTAGCCCAAGCCCATTAGTCATAACCCTAACCCTAATTTTATCCTTTATTAGCCAGCCACCTAGGGATTCCCCCACTATAAAATCTCTCTTCCTATTGTTCTTGTCTCTTTTGTATCAAATCAACTTTTGGAAAGGAAAGGTATTTGTCCATCTTTCCAAATTCATAACTAATTCATTTTAATTCTTTTTTAACTCTAGTTTCCTACATTAGAGTCTAATCCTACTGTGTTTTCTGTTCATGGAGAGAAATTTCAGTTTTGGTTCAATTTGGAGCTATTGGCTTGCAAGGAGAATCATTCTATTTGGGGCTTTTTCCTTGTCATTGACACACTATAGGTAAACACCCTAAACTATGTTTTAATTCTGATTTCTTTGCATAATAGCCTAGATCTAGGTATCCCCTAGCTGTCCCTCAAGTTTGGTAAGAAATCGTGTCCATTTTGTGTCCGTATCGAACACGTATCAATGTATCTATGTATGTGTTTGTTGAAATGCCACAGGATTTTTATCTGTTATTTTTGAAAAGTGTTTGAACAAATTTGTTGATTTATACGTATACATTGATTTCCAACTCGACTGAGTTGATTTCTGACACAATTTTTGTCAGTTTTGGACACGGGAACATTGTGCACGAGACTTCGTGCACTGTCCTGACTGGACCTGTTGAAAATATTACAGAGGATGATGAAGAGCCCTGCACCCTTTACTATGGAGCTTGCCTAGATGACACTCGCGACCTGGACCCTTGGGAGGTTCAGGCAGCTGCTGAGGATGATACCCATGCATAGTATAGATAGTTTAGACTGTTCTTTCTTTTCAGGTTAGTTGTTGTCTTTGATTTCAGAGTTGTATTATTATGGAGATGTTGAGACTTGTGTTTGTTAACTTTGATTTATTTCACTTATGTTTGTACCTCAGTTTTGAGGATTTCCTTATCTATTCTATCGTGCTATATTCTCCCTCAAGATTGTGATTGAGTTGTACCTTCTGTGACTTGGCCTCCAGTTGGAGAGTATTTCATATTGTGTTAGTTATGTTCATGACCTAGAATAACGTTCTACCGCAGACACTGCGGCATAGGCTGGACGCTGTTACGTACTCCTGTCCTCACAGTGGGTGCGGGTCGTGACACGTTTTTAGTGGTGGCCCATGCAGGTCTAGTTTGTGTAGTGGTATTCGAACTTGAGTATCACTACAGCCTACAGTAGGATTATGATTATTCTTGAGGTACTCAATCACATTAGAAAAAACTCTTAACTGAATTTCTGCCATCTAAATTCTTGTTGATGATTACTTTCTTGAAATAACTGTCCTCCCTTGAATTATCGATTCTGTCTTAGCATTGATTCCTTGTTTGATCTGTCTCCATGATGGTGATTAAGACACGATCATATCGCTCTGGCCCAGCAGACGCTGGTGAGAGGTCTGCCACCCTTCACCCGATTGTGGACGCTGGGACCACAGCACCTCCTGTTTCTGCTCATAAGGGAGCGTCTGCAGCTTTTGGGAGTGCACCTCCACCTGTTCAGAGGTCTTTCCCGGTCATTCCAGATATGTTCCAGCAGCAGCTACCTTCAGGGACAGTGGATGCGGCTCAGACGTTTACCTTCTTCCAACGATTTCTGGAGACTCAGCAACAGATGCAGCAGAGCCAGTCTGCTGATTTTTGATAGAGCATACACGATACCCACCAGTTGGTCAGGACGACAGTAGAGCTGGTGACTGCCCCGCCACTGGGAGGACAGATGCAGCAGTATCAGCCGAAGATTCCAGACATCCAATCCTTTAAGAAAGTGGGACCCCGAGACTTCAAAGGTACAGAGGGCATCGTATATGCTGATGATTGGATAGAGCATATCAAGAAGATATTAAGATTGGCACATATACCAGTCAGTTTACAGATCGAGGCAGCGGCCAGTCAGACGCAGGACTTGGCCCATACTTGGTACCAGACAGACCCGAGGGTTGGTACAGCCGGTCAGACTTGTGCAACCTTCAAGAAACTATTCAAGGAGAAATTCTTTTCCGATACAACAGTCGGTGCCTTGGAGGCGCCTTTCGAGAGTTTGGTTCAGGGGAACCGGACTGTTGAGGAGTACGTAGGGGAGTTCTGCCGTTTTAGTAGATTCGTCGAGGATCTTACTGAGGTCGGGAAAGCGAGAAGGTTTTGGCAGGAGCTTGATCAGGGAGATCAGGTTGTATACCAAAAGCAGCCGCGATGCCACTTTCGAGAAGATACTGGTAGGAGCCATGGCAGCGGAGGACGATATTGGGCTGAAGGAGAAGAGGATGCAAGACACTCAGGGAGCTAGTGGCAGTACGGGCCCGGCTAAGAGATCCCACTTACAAATTCAGCAGCAGTATCTGCAGCAGAGGCCCCACTTACAGATTCAGCAGCAATATCAGCAACCGAGGGTCTACTTTTAGCAACAGCAATTTCAGGACCGTGTACCCTTTTAGCAGGTGCAGCAGTAGGAGAGGTAGCAGTAGGCCCCGGGACAGCAGCTTGTTATCTTTTGCCCTTTCTGTAAGAAACCAGGACACGATTGGGGCGAATGCCGAAGGATCCGATCATCGGCTGAAAGAGTGTCCTGAGTCTTTTGGACGGACAGTTCAGGGGGCAGGAGCTAGGGCTCCGGTGGGCCAGCAGAAGGGATTACCCTTACCAACTCAGCAGCAGAGGTACATGCAGCATCAGCAGTAGGCCAAGGAAGGCCAGCAGGGGCGAGCTTTTGCCATGACAGTCAGGGATGCACAGGTCATTGAAGATCTTGTTACAGGTTCCGTTATTCTCAATTCCATTTTTGCAATTACCTCTTATAACTGTCTTGAAATTCGATTCCATCTGTTCCTTGTTGATTGATCAATTTTGTTCTGTTGTTCTTGTTATATGGTTGATTTTCTTCTGAGATAAGTTATATGGGCTAGGTTACCTTAGTTATGGGATCTAGAATCTTTGATAGTCGTGTTAGCTGGTATAGTGAGGACATATAGTCAAATTTTGGACGTATTTCTCGGGTGTGGGAATTTAAGGTTTTCGCTGCCAAGCATGTGGCAATACAAAAATTTTAAATACCATGATTCTAGAGTTATGTACCTTAGTCAAGGACTCTGTGATTATCCTAGCCTTGCTCTCTAGCATGACGAAGATTCTGAGTATCATGATTTTGGACAAACGCATATGATTATCGAACTATGTGATTGAGACTGTGATTTTGGGGTGTTGACCTAGAAGGAGTACTACCATTTTAATTTCAAGGACAAAATTTCTCTAAGGAGGGTAGACTTGTAACACCCAGTTTTCTAAATAAGGGTAATTTGAAATTTTGTGATTTTAATTAATTATTTATGATATTTAAATTGAAATATGATTTTTGGTGATTTTTAATCATTTTAAAACTATTTAAAACTATGACTTCTGATTTTGATGTGCTGCTAGTGAAACCCTAGAGACTGTCTGACCTAGAGCCTAACCATGTGACTGGAATATTTATTTATCATTTTTAGCCTGGGGGTATTTTGGTCATTTTGACTTATTGGAATTATTTGATTAATTATTGGATTGATGGTTGTTAATTATGACTTTTACTAGTTGCGACTTAAGAGACTAACCTAGATGTTGACTCTAGCTATAGTGACTTGAATAGCATGGTAGGACCCTAGTTTAACTTAAGTCAACCCAAGTTAAGTCATTTAGAATCAAGTTTCATGCAGGCGAATAAATGTTTAGGTTCACGGACTTTTGACTTGAGGAGTTATTTCCTTTACCATTGAAACTTGGCCCAAGCCCATTAGTCATAACCCTAACCCTAATTTTATCCTCTATTGGCCAGCCACCTAGGGATTCCCCCACTATAAAATCCCTCTTCCTATTGTTCTTGCCTCTTTTGTATCAAATCAACTTTTGGAAAGGAAAGGTATTTGTCCATCTTTCCAAATTCATAACTAATTCATTTTAATTCTTTTTTGACTCTATTTTCTTGCATTATAGTCTAATCCTACTGTGTTTTCTGTTCATGGAGAGAAATCTCAGTTTTGGTTCAATTTGGAGCTATTGGCTTGCAAGGATAATCATTCTACTTGGGGTTTTTTCCTTGTCATTGACACACTATAGGTAAACACCCTAAACTATGTCTTAATTCTGATTTCTTTACATAATAGCGTAGATCTAGGTATCCCCTAGCTGTCTCTCAAGTTTGGTAAGAAATCTTGTCCATTTTATGTCCGTATCGGTCACGTATCAATGTGTCTATGTATGTGTTTGTTGAAATGCCACAAAGGATTTTTATCTGTTATTTTTGAAAAGTGTTTGAACACATTTGTTGATTTATACGTATACATTGATTTCCAACTCGTCTGAGTTGATTTCTGACACAATTTTTGTCAGTTTTGGACACGGGAATACTATGCACGAGACTTCGTGCACTGTCCTGACTGGACCTGTTGAAAATATTACAGAGGATGATGAGGAACCCTACACCCCTTACTATGGAGCTTGCCTAGATGACACTCACGACCTGGACCTTTGGGAGGTTCAGGCAGCTGCTGAGGATGAGACCCATGCATAGTATAGATAGTTTAGACTATTCTTTCTTTTCACGTTAGTTGTTGTCTTTGATTTCAGAGTTGTATTATTATGGAGATGTTGAGACTTGTGTTTGTTAACTTTGATTTATTTTACTTCTGTTTGTACCTCAGTTTTGAGAATTTCCTTATCTATTCTATCGTGCTATATTCTACCTCTAGATTGTGATTGAGTTGTACCTTCTGTGACTTGGCCTCCAGTTGGAGAGTATTTTATATTGTGTTAGTTATATTCATGACCTAGAATAACATTCTATCGCCGACACTGCGGTGTAGGCTGGGCGCTATTACGTACTCATGCCCTCACAGTGGGTGCGGGTCGTGACATTAACCGATAATCTATGTCGAATTCTAAAATAAGAAATCCATGTTTAAATTTGAAACCCATTACTGGGCCAAACTCCTATCCAATCACAAATTCAATCATATCCAAAGCTTAACTCTATGGCAATCTCGTGTTTCAAGCCGTACGATAAAAAGGACGTTCATAAATGCGTGAGAGTAACTGTCTGTTTTTTGACCACACAAATCAGCTGAGAAACTCTTCAAGAGTAATTATCACGGCCCACTCCCGGATAATCGGGTACAAGTACATGAGTACGCCCAGCCGCCGTAGTTCGGCAATAGTACGCTATTTTATCCTCACGAGTCGTCATCAAGTTGCATGAATTATAAATATCAATTGTATCTATTCAATTACATTCAACCATAGGAAGTAACGGAAAGATAAATTATAATAATCCCTAACCGTACTCCACAATATCATAAGATCCAAATGAGTTTGACCCATAAATTATTACATCGTCCATAAAGTTTTTTGGAGACAAATCCTGTCAAGAAGTTAAGGAAAACAAACTACTAGAGGAATGGAAACTATACAAGGAAATCCTAGCTTGATAACACTAGGGATCACATCTGAGTCCATGAGTGCATTGAACAATACTCCCTACTTCTCATTTGGTGCCACCAACTAATATGTCAAGTATCCAGTCAGGATTAGAGCAAATACAAGTACAACTAAAGAGTTATGCATTACATATATAACTCTATCATGATAACTAAAAAGGTAAATAATTGGAAACAACATGTATGGTCAATAATAAAATAGTAAATGTAGAAATAGAATCATTAAAGGAAACAACTAGAATGATGAATAGAAAGTAACATCATGTGAATAACCATAATGTAACCCAATGTCTTGTGTAAATGTAATACAACGGTTTGACATGTATGCGGCTTAGGACTAGGGCAGTCATACGCGTGATGCATGAATAAACACACAATATTGGGAAATAGGAAAACTATATAACAAGTTTGTGATTGAATGCACAATCTGAAACACGAACAATATGGTTAAACCTCATGCCCGCTAGTTGTCTTCCTCCACTGAGGTCTCTCTAAAATAGGTAAGTAATCCGAGTCTAGAATCATGACATGATCTTATTGTTAGGTTATATACTAAAAGCATCACTTTTGTAGTAACCTTATTTTCTTAAATTTTGAATGAGAATCATATGGACAAATGTTTGCATATTGTATTTGTTGCAAGTGTTAATGCAAATGTCTGATATTCTATATTGTAGATAATATGGTGTGTGGTGTCACACAGAAGATCATATTATCAGTTCTCTATGGAGTATATAAATAGTTCACAACCTAGATGGACTTGGACAATCTATTGGAAAGGTTATAGTGTAATCTGGTATTAGTCTATCTTGACTATAGGTTTATACTAGTACACTTTGTGTGTATTGAACATGACCACTTGAGTTTGTTCTCTTTGTACTGACTACATAAGAGAACAAACACCTCTGTTATTATGGACGCTTGTGCTCTTAATCCGGATATAATAACGGACTTGTATATGCAGTGTGCATTACTTTGACTCATAAAAGAGTGAGATTTATTATGGATCATCAACCTCTATGAATTGGGTAATAACATTGTATGTATGATGGACTGTTGATTATAAATGGAATCCATGTCCCGATACATCGGGTTGATGATGTCCCCTTAAGGAGCTCATAAGGATTGTCATGTAAACCCTGCAGGTGGATTATATCCGACATGGCAAATAATGTTGAGCGGTACTACTTAAGAATAAAAGATGTCGAATCAATATAGTTGTCAGTAACTTAATTTGATCGACGGACATACGATATCTTAACATGGAAAGCTAAACGAGCATATAATAAAAGGAGCCCACAAACATAATTTGGGATTATGAAGGTAGTGCAACAATAGCTCACTAGTGGACCGAGCTATTGTTAATGGGCCTGAATTGTGTGTTCGGGCTGAACACGGGATATCCAGATCCGTTAGGAGGCCAAACCCTAATTTCTCCTCATGGTCCCTGCTGTAGCCTATATATATCCTCTATTCTCTGGCCGCCAGATTACTGATCAGAAATCTGAAACTTTCTCTAAATTCGTGATTCACGTAAGGAGAGAAAGAGAGGCTGCCAAGGAGAAGAAATGGTTGTGAGATCGTCGCCCACTCGACGTCCAATTCGAGGAAGGAATACGTGCAGAAGATCTTGGGATTGTCCGCTCGAGATTGCCAGGAATTACTTGTCTCCTTTCTGCCGCAGGTATAATTCGTGAACCCTAGTTTCCGCCTATGAAGGGTTAGAACACGTATTAGATCTATTTAACTTTCTATCGATCAATACGCACACCAAAGGAATGGTCCTGGGAATCCCCAGTTCCATCACTTTATACGATCACTAGTCTCGATAGTCAATAATGAAACATGATCACAAACACGAAACACGATTCATGATACTGAAACGAGAATAGGTCACGAGTCACGATACAAAAATATACTAAATCACGAACCACTCTCATGTGCACAAACTACCATGTCATAAATAATTACCAAAACTATGAATCCAAACAAGAACAATAGCATTTATAATGTAAAGGAAATCAAGCAGTAATGTACATGTCTTGGTTAATTGAAGTTAACATGTGGGACACGAATGTGTCCACACAAAATAGGTCTAGATGGTAAACTTCTATGGATGATCACAAATGATATAAATGATAGTTCCAGCAATTTCAGAATATTCCTAACACTTTGATATAAAAAAGTCCAGATTAAGAGGTTGGTGTCATTTCCATGTTTCAGACGTTCGAGGTCCACAACGGCCCAAAAAAAAGACAAGAGGTACACAAATTAGCCAACTTTTAAAAAACGTATGCAATTAGGCTAGGAGAACAGTTCCCTTCATTATTAAGTTTGTGGCTTTTTTTCTCTCAGTTAATTATTCACTTATTTATGTCTTGCGTTTGTGTGTACATGTACACACACAAAAGAAATAAATAGGTGAATAATTAACTAAGAGAGAGTGCACATGGCCGTTAGGAATTTCGAAATTTGAGAGCTCGCGCCAGGGATTCTATTAGAAGAGTAGGGAAGAATAATTAAGCTGAAATCAGGGTTGGTTTTAGAAACACTAGTTTGGGCTGGCAGTGATGGCCCAACCCTAATTGGGTTTTAAATGGGAGTTAGCCCAAAGAAGAAATAATGAGATGATTAATAATTGAGAAAATAACTTCACCTATGTTAAAAAATATAAAAAAAATATTCCCAAATTATGACTCAATATAATATATATATATATATATATATATATATATATATATATATATATATATTGAAACGAGGTAAATTATTTCTAGAATCGCTCCCATTGGAATTCGAACTCCTGACCACTCGGGCCGCATGTATCTCTCTTAACCACTAGGCTAGAGGTCATCTGCTATATATATATATATATATATCCAATGGATGTATATGTATATACAATGGATGTATATGTATATACATATACATCCATTGGATATATATATATATATATATATATATATATATATTCTTTTTTTTCTATCGAGGCTCAATATATATATATATATATATATATATATATATATATATATATATATATATATATATATATTTTTATATATATATATATATATATATATATATATATATATATATATATATATATATATATATATATATATATATATATATATATATATTTTTATATATATATATATATATATATATATATATATATATATATATATATATATATATATATTTATTGAGCCTCGATAGAAAAAAAAGAATATATATATATATATATATATATATATATATATATATATATATATATATATAAGCAAAAATATATATATATATATATATAACATGGTTATTGATGTCGTCGGTGAGGCTCCAACCTGGGCAACCTCCTCGGGCGTCCATATTTCTCCTTTTTAAGCTACGAATACTGTACATATATAACCTGAGGTTCTCAACTGTACAAGTATGTACAGCAGGGAGATCCGTGCATGCAGTATTGATCCCACAACGGAGGTAGACGCATGGGTCTGGAGTAGTATAGACAGCAACATATTCGTGTATAGAGAGGTATATAATTGCATCCCTCCAGCATACACTCGTTGGGAGTTTGATGAGGTTGTATGGGTCAAAGGACTAGCGCCGAAGATGCAACTATGTATGTGCAAACTTTGTTGGAGCAGGTTGCTTACACTTGATTGGTTCCATAGATTCAGGGTATGGATTAATAGACTAGGATGCGTCATGTGTGTACATAACAATGAATCCATGAGCCATCTTTTTTTACCTGCCCAATCAATTGGGAAATCTGGCATGAATTAGAAGATAAACTAAACATAAGCGGGGGACACCACAGTAATGGACATAGATTGTGGAGAGCATCAGAAGAGAGACGTCGCGGAGTAGGGTGGTTTAGTGTAGCCCGTATCAAACTTGCTGCTGCAATTTGGCATGTTTGGAAGGAAGGAAGGAACCCTATATTTGAGGGTATGAGGACATCATTATTGGGATTCTTTATAATATTGAACATGATGTATCTGATGGGGGCCAAAATAAGGGCCTGCGAGAGTGGAGAGTTGTAACTGGTTCCATTTTTTTGTTTGATGTAATATAATTTTTTATACAAGATTATTACCCATCTCATGTGCAAAAGAATGGAGGCAGTGATGCTGGAGCTGATTTCGAGGAACCTGTCTGCTTTCATCAAAGGAAGGTCGATCGCGGAGCATAGTCTGTTGGGCCATGAGCTGGTTCGGGAGTTCAATAGACCGGGAGCAGACAGAGCTTGCATCAAACTAGACTTGAGAAAGGCTTACGACACCGTCAATAGAGGTTTTCTCTGTCACCTAATGTTTGCGATGGGATTTGATCAGGCCTGGATCGCCTGTGTTCGCGAATGCATCACGACGGCCTTATTTTCTGTGCTTGTCAAAGGTCAGCCACACGGGTTCATCACCAGTACCAGGGGTCTTCGTCAAGGTTGCCCACTCTCTTCATACCACTTCTCTATAATTATGGAATATTTTACGTGCTTAATGGATTTGGCCAGCTGTCAGGGAAGATTAATCCCCTTGTTTAGTCAGTTACGACCTCATGTGACGCATCTCTAGTATGCGGATGACTTGTTTGTCTTCGTGAGACCAACCAGCCCAGGACTCGCAGCTCTAGCAGACTTGTTGGAAGATTTTAGAAGGATGTCGGGGTTGCGGCTGAACAAAAATAAGAGCACAGCGTATTTCAGCAAGCGGTGTACGCAGAAGGAGGAGAGGGCGGCCATACTGGGAGTTACTAAGGGAGATCTACCAGTTCGATATCTCGGAGTACCGCTGTCTGTTAATTATGCCAGAGCAGAAGAATATCATAGTATACTTGAGTACGTACTGAAGCGTCTTGAGGGTTGGCGGGCGAAAAATTTGTCCTTCGGAGGCAGAAATGAATTGGTTCGTACAGTTATATTCTGCCTAACAAACTTCTGGTTACAGTCAACCTTGCTGCCTTTATCAACCATTGATAAGTTAGAAAATTTGTGCGCTGATTTTGTCTGGAGAAGAGGTATTCATACCATATCCTGGCAGGAGCTATGTCGCCCGAAGGATGAAAGAGGAGTTGGACTTCGCTCTATACGCACGATGTGTAAGGTGGCAGGTTGGAAGTTAGCTTGGAGATTCCTCCAATATGATTCCATGTGGGTGTCTTGGTTGCGGAATCGGTATCTAAAAGAGAAGATCTTCTGGACGTATCAGTCTACCAATAACGAATCGATCCTTTTCAAGTCAATTCTAAAAATTTGAGCAGAAATTAGCTCTAAACTGGTACGTGTAGAAGCATGGAAAAGAGCATGATTGCCCATGCGGCTCAAAACAGGAAAACTCATGCGGTTCGAAAACAGACGAGCTTCATGCGGCTCAAGAACATCATGCGGTTCAAAAGTCACCCACTTGGACATGCGGCTCAAGCAAACACCACGTGGCCTTCTGCGGTTCGGCCAATAAGCAAAGGCCCTATTTAATACTCTGACATAAAGAAGAACTGACGGCTCTGCCATAAAGCTGACACAAAGTCTCTGTCCTAATGGTAGACTCCTAGGGAAACGAAGGAAATCTCTGACACAAACCCCGAAAAATCCTTCATGCGGCCTTGACACGTGGACAGTCGCATTCAGCTCAGGCAGAGGCCACCCCATGCGGCTCAGGCAGAGGCCATCCCATGCGGCTCAGGGAGAGGCCTCCTCATGCGGCTCAGGCAGAACCTACCCTATGCGGCTAACGAAGACTATCTTCATGCGGCTCACTGAGAAGCCACTCATCATGCCACTACAAAAATAACCCATTTTAGCGACGTCAAAAGACGTCGCTAAATAATGAAAATCCGTCCCTAAAATAAATTTGCGACGTATTTAGCGACGAAAATTGGGTGTCGCATATAGGCATGTCGCAGATAACAATTTCGTCGCAGAACGTCGCTGTTTGCGACGGCATGAATAGTGTCGCAAGACGTCACAAAATTAGCGACAGATAGCAACGTAAGGTTACGTCGCCAAAATAGCGACGTAGAGCGACCATGTTGCGACGCCATAAACTTTATATATGATGACATGGCATGGCAGCCACGTGTGCACTTTAGCGACGCCTAGCGACAAATTTAGCGATGTCCGCTGACAGGTTGTCATTTCCTACGTCAGCAGTTTAGCGACGTCTAGCGACGTTACGTCACTAGTTAGCGACGTGTACGTTCTGTCGCTGTCCGTCGCGGAACATCGCTATACGTCACAGATATTATAAAAAAAAATTTAAAAAAATATAATTGGTATTTTTGTTATGCTGTGTGTCTGTGTTTACAGTGTGTGTGAAGTACAGTGTTCGAACCATCGACAGTTTCGCTTACTGTTCTATGTTTTATCTTGGATAGAAAGAGCAACAGTTCAGGGTGCACTTCTCAGAGCTTCCTCTTCACGTCCTTCACCTTCCCGGGAACCTTTATGACGTCCGGAGAAAGTGAAGGACGTGAAAATGAAGCTCTCAGAAGTACACCCTGAACTATTGCTCTTTCTATCCAAGATAAAACATACAACAGTAATCGAAACTGTCGATGGTTTCGAACACTGTATTTTATATTCAATGTAAACACAGACGCACATCATCACAAAAATACACATTATATTTTTTTAAAATTTTGGCAGCACCTCCTTTGTATATCAGATCATCGCTTATAACCCAGCGTAGGTATATTTGTCATCCCGTCGCAGATATCACAAAGTAAATATCATAATAAAAATAGCAGGCAGTGCAAAGTAAATATCACAGAAACACATCTCACAAACATCCAATAGAGTCAAATAAAAATAGAAGATAAAAAGTTTTCCACCAAGTGTATAAACGAAAGTGTACCAATAAACAATTTACCCATACGGCCAATACATACAAGTCATAAAAAAATTAATAAAATCACTGCGGACCCCTGTCGCGCAACTGGGATAGAATGTAGTCATACTGCTCCTGGGTGAGCTACACCGTAGGGGCAGTAAGAGGCAGTGCAATGTCTGGAGTTGGCGCCGTCGATGGACCCGGAGGACGTATCTGCTCCAGCTCTCGCAGTCGCTCACTATAAACAGCAAGGGTACTCACCACCCTCTCAGTACTCGCCTCAAGCGAAGCCGAAACTTGAGTGAGTGAGACAGACATGCTCCTCTGCGATCCCTCCAGCTCGACCTGTCTACGCTCTTTGCGCTGCGTAGACTCGGTGAGCGTGTGAAAGCTGGCAGCTGTAGCCTGATGCAGACTCATCAGCTCCTGTATACTGCGCTCGACCGCATCAAATCGTCCGGTGACGATCGGAGGGTCGGATCGTCGCTCGACCGTATCAGAAATCTGCTGCTGCAACTCGCGATGCAGCTCCTCGATCTGACGACGAACATCCTTAGCTCGTGACGACGCTTGCGAAGCCGGAGACTGCGCACTGACAGAAGGGGCCCGGGATGACTCCGAAGCCAAATACGCGTCGTAGGATCCCGTACCGTAGTACGTACCCTTCTGAAGACCGCCAACGACGGTCATCCAGAGCTCGTCTGGCTATGGAGCTATAAGCGGCTGGGAGGAAGTACCAGCCCCTCCCTCTGCTTGCGCACTAGCAGCAGCCGCCTCCTCCTGTAGCCGAACAAACTCGGCCTAGAACATGTTTGCTAACATGTAAGTGTTTGCTAAAGTCTATATTGATATCTATTTTCCTTTTTTCTAAATTATAGTAAATTAATATAAAGAATAGAACGTACATATGCCTGCATCGCCCTCTCGTCAATGAACTCTCCAGTCCTCCGATGGGTGACTAGGAAGACGGTCACCATGTTCGGGTCCTCACCCTTTTTTATCTGTTAAAATATATTATCTATTATTTGTATTAAACATTCTATCGAACTATATATAAATTAATGTCCGTCATAGGAAACGTACCAGACGACAAAAATGCTCCGTCATCGGAATGGAACCACTACACCACTTACCGACGCTCGATCGCGCCACCTTGGCCTTGTCAGACCGCTCCTGGTACTTGGGCTCGCTGAATCTAGCCTTCATCGCAGCCCACTGCTCTGGCGTGATCCAACCATGGATCGGCTGTCCGGAGCGATCACGACACTTCTGGTCGTGGATCGCATCACGGATGAGCTTGGCTGCGACGGCAGAAAATTGGCCTTCGATCCTCGCCGCCTGGTGTGGTGGATAGAAATAGGTCCTCTACAAGAAGTTAAATACAAAAGTTGTATAATATACACAAATGATTATTAAAATTTAAAAATAAATAAATTTTTTACCTTGAAGTGGGCGAACCAAAAGGCCTTCCTATCTGCGGGAGCATCTGAGTATTTAATCCAAGGCCCACCATAGTTCTGTCTCAGAAATACCCCCAGCTGTCTCTGTACTGCAGAAGGCCGATATCTGTACAATAATAATTTTTCATGAATATATATGTACATATAATCATTTGAGAAATATATATTAATTAAGTAACTTACTTCATATGCCCGTCCGTCCAAATCTCCATACGCGTCTCGCCCGGGGGAGCGCATGGAGGGTTGCTCTCACCTCCTGCCTGGGCAGGATCAGTCTGATCCCCGTCCTCCATATGCTCGGCGTGGGCTTCCTCCATAGAGCCGTCGACAGGAGAAATGCTGGACGGGGGATCAGGGATGCTGGACGCGGGATCAGGAAGGCTGGAAGACGAGGGAGGAGTCGCCAACCTGCTGGAACTGCCCTGTCCCGGTAATGGACCGGGAACAGAACGGTACACTGGCGTACTCGGAGATGAGGATGAGGGTACGAAACTGCCCTCTCCATCCCCAGGCCGAGGATGACGGGACTGCCTAATGTAAAATCCTCAGCATCGTCCTCCTGGTCTAGTCATACCTAATAATAACATATGACAATAAAACAAAAATACATATTTATATGATAGACATCACAGATTTTTGAAAAATATCATAGTCGCAGATAAAAGTGTGAATAAAGTGTCACTGAAGTGTCACAGATTTATATGATAGAAGTGTCACTAAAGTGTCAAATATAATGATAAAATAAACGTACAGATTTAATCCTCTTCTGAAAATTCATCTAGTTCGTTTAGCTCATCTACTTCTTCTTCTTCTTCTTCTTCTTCTTCTTCTTCTTCTTCTTCTTCTTCTTTTCTTCTTCCTCCTCTACATCTCCACTTTCATCTGCATCTTTCTCTTCAGATAATTCTTCTTCTTCTACACAATTAGATGTGTAATGAGGAACTTCCGTCGTGTCTACTTCTATAATATTTGTTACAAGAGGTAGTTCATCCTGTTGATAAGCTATATCGTCAACCTCAAAGGTATTTCTAGCTTTGGTCTTGCATACTGACCACCAGTCCGACCTTGTTGTTCTCCGTTTAGGATAACTTGTGAAGTACACGAGCTGAGCCTGACTTGATAGGACAAATGGTTCATATGCTTGATATCGACGCCGATAGTTTATATCAACAAGACCGTGCTTGTCAACTTTCCAACCTTGACCTTCAATCGGATCGAACCAATCACACCTGAATAACACAATCTTAGCAGGCTCTATTTCATAACTATATGTCAGCTTCACGATCTTCCGTAGCACGCCATAGAAATCGTTGCCCGCATCAACATCTTTGTAGTTCGAAGATCTGATACACAAACAGCTGTTTTTGGTGGAGTCGAGATCCACAAAGTTGTCTCTGATCGGGCAAGTTGTTGACTTGAACCTAAACCCATTAACACAGTAGCTTGGCCATATTTTTGCAGCATAAATTGGTCCCTTGGCTAGCGTTCTAATAGACTCATTCTCAAGTCTTGCGTATGGACGATCGACCTAAATACCACGAAAGAAGCAATTAAGCTCATTCTCAATCAAGTACATATACAGAAAGATAATTATAGAGTTCTGAAGTCTTACATATGCACTCAACCATGATGGAAATTAACGTCTCATTTCTTGTTCTAGTTCTTCTTCTGTTATGTGTGGCCTACCTGACCTCACATCATCATTAAATATGCTGAAAATAACATCGTGCAATTAATGTAATAGTATAATAATCAACACTATTAAAATAATATAGACGTATTATTTACTTACCCCTCCAGTTTCTCTACTTCTTCCTCGTCGCAGTTGAGTAATACATACACCTGAGCAGCCCATAGCTCATCATCATTCAGATATCTCTTCTTTATTTTACCCGATGGCTTTCCTGGAGCATTGAATACCTTCAGTATTGTATCATTACTTTCATGATCTCCGTCGTCGTTTCTGGAAGCTCTCGTTCTATTAGTTGTAACATGAGGCTTGAAATACATCGAACAAAAGTTTGTTATCTTCTCGAGAACATAGGCTTCACAAATAGAACCCTCGACCCGTGCCTTATTTTTCACCTTTCTTTTTAGGTGATTCAAATATGGCTCGAACGGGTACATCCATCGATATTCGACGGGTCCACCAACACGTGCCTCATAGGATAGATGAATCGGCAAATGCTCCATAGAGTCGAAGAATCCAGGAGAAAACACCCTCTCTAGCTTGCATAGTGTTACCGCAATGTCCTTCTCTTGCTTTTCTATACGATCAACGAGCAATTTCTTAGAACAAAGATCCCTGAAGAATATGCTAAGCTCCGTCAATGGATCCCAAACTGCCTGCAGTAAGAATTCCCGAAATACAATCGGAATTAACCTCTCCATGAATACGTGACAGTCGTGGCTCTTCATACCTGTCAATTTATTTTCCTTCAGATCGACACATCTTCTCAGATTTGACATATATCCGTCTAGAAATTTTAGGCCCTGGATCTACCGACAAAGTCTCACTTTATCCTCCTTGTCCAACGAGAAAATTGACTTCGGCAGGAACTATTTTCCATTCTGCTGTATCAAATGCAACGCAGGGCGTATGCATATTTCTTCTAAGTCCAACCTGGCCTTGGGATTGTCTTTCGTTTTCCCTTTACGTCCATCACAGTATTAATTATGTTATCAAACACATTCTTCTCAATATGCATGACATCAAGATTATGTCTGATCAGATTGGTACTCCAGTATGGCAGATCCCAGAATATGCTTCTCTTTGTCCAGTTATGATCTCTACCAAATCTATCGCACTTGTACCCAGTTGTAGGATCTTCGATAGCACTTGAAAAATCTTTAACCTCCTCCCATATCGTGGCTCCGCACCACCTTGGCGGTGGATCACCCTTCTCTACAACGCCGGCACGGAATGCATTCCTGTTCCTTCTGAACGGATGATCTTTTGGCAGAAATTGCCGATGACAATCAAAGAAGCATGGTTTTCCTCTGTATTTCAAGTGGAAAGCCTTACTACGGTCCATGCAATACGGACAAGAGAGACGGCCATGAGTGCTCCATCCAGATAACATTCCATAGGCCGAAAAGTTGTTGATGGTCCACATAAGGGTTGCCTTCATCTGAAAATTCTGCTTCCTGGAAACATCGTATGTGTTAGCGCCTACTTCCCATAACTGATTCAACTCATCTATCAAAGGCTGTTAGTACACGTCAATGTTCCTCTTGGGATTGTTCAGACCAGGAATTATAACGGTTAGAAACATGTACTGAGTCTTCATATACATCCAAGGCGGTAGGTTATACGGAGTGACAATCACAGGCCAGCACGAATACTGGAATCCCGAAAGACCAAAAGGAGTAAAATCGTCAGAAGATAGTCCCAACCTGACATTACGCGAAACTGAAGTCAAATCAGGATACACTCGATCAAAGTGCTTCCACGCTTCTCTATCGGATGGGTGATCCAACACTCCTTCAATCCGTTCTCGCATGTGCCAACTCATATTTTCGGCCATCTCTTTCACCATAAATAATCTTTGCAACTGCGGCGTTAAAGGCAAGTAGTGCATTAAATCGGTCGGTCTTCTTACACCGGTAGACCTTCCTGTACTAGTTGTCTTATAGCGATCAACACCACAAAATCTGCACACATCTGCGTCCTTGTCGTCTTTGTAGTACAGCATGCACCCATTGCGACAGGAATCGATTTTCTCGTATCCCATCCAGAGCGATCTCACCATCCACTTAGACCGGTAGAAGTCTTTAGGCAACTTAGCACCCGCCGGCAAGATCTCTATAATCAACTCCAACACTCGGTTGTAGCATTCTTGCGACATGTTAAAATCTGACTTAATGCGCAACAGTCTTGTAACCACCTCCAATGGTGAATGATCCTCACAATCAGGATACAATGGAGTCCTTGTATTCTCCAGCAACTCCATGAACTGTGCAGCATCGGCGTTCGGTGCCTCCTCAGGTGCATCATGAACGGAACTAGACCCTGCAGCGTCGAAAACCATGTTCACGCACCCGTCGTAGTATGCATGATTATCTGAAACAAAATTAGGTCCTGCATGTATATACGGCTCAACATAAGACTATGGTTCTGATGCTAAAGACACAAGTTCTCCGTGTGCGGTCCACTGATAGTAATTAGGCGTAAAACCCCTCGAGTAAAAATGATATGTCACTTCGACATCTGGATAATATTTCACGTTATGACATTTCACACACGGACACTTAATTTTGGTACCGTCCATGTACTGAGGGAACGCCTTAGCAAACTGCAGGAACTGCTCTACTCCCGCTATGTATTCATCCCGCACACTACACATATCATCAGGACGACGATTGTACATCCATGAACGATTCCGCAAGTAGTAATTCATATCCATTTGGAAATAATTCTGCAAAGATGGACACACATAATCAAATAGGCACAAATTTGTATATTATGTCTTATTATGGGACACACATTAGTAGCGGACAGTTACTAATAACAATGATATGCAATCTAGGTCAAACTAGGTTGTTCTAAGTCAAACAAGATCAAGCTAAGTCAAACAAAGTCAAACAAGGTCAAACAAGGTCAAAGTAGGTCAAGGGTTGACCTATAGTCGACTTTGTCAACTCTTAGTCCAATCTAGGTCAGATGTTGACTCTACTTTGACTTTCAGTCAAAATAGTCAACCTTGGTCAAACAAGGTCAAATCTAAGTCAAATATCCTATTTCTAGTCATTACCTACCAAGGTACCCTTTACCTTATCGCTATTGGTATCCCAATACCAATACCTTATAATTCATATCTTACTAGGCCCTAACTAGCCCATACTAGCTAGCACACACCATTCAAGGCTATACAAGCCTAACCTATAATTCAAGTACCAATAATGACCAAAGTCAACTCAAGCTATCTCATACACACAAGTAATATCTTGGTGTCATTTGTTTAGTCTTAAAAAAACACAATCAACTAAAACTAGTACCAAGTAATGAGCAATAGTGAGTTACCAAAGCAAACTGATCAGACTAAAGAATGCCAATCAACTTGGAAAGATGGATACACTGTTGACCATTTAACAAACATGAAGACAACAACAACAAAAAACATTGTTAAACAACAATCATCAATAATGAAACTAGAACACATTCTCTACATTCATCACAATCAAGAAACCCTTACACTACAAACCTCCATAGTTGTTCAGAGATCAAAGGATGGATCAGTATCAATCTAGACAGTCAAATCTCAAAAATGAAGATGGCAAACCTCGGATATAAGCACTCAAAAGTATTGGCAAACCTAATGAACTAATTATACCAAGAATTGTGGATCGAAATAAGGTTTACAATATAATTGTGCATGCAAACCAAGATTTCCTCTATTATTCAAAACAAAGTGTCATTATTTTTTTTCTAGATCAAACATTATGTTTATCAATGGTGCTAACCTGTGTGTGGGTATGGGTGTATGGTACATGGCAGTTCAATAAATAGGTGTGGACAAGTATAGGCTAGTGTGTCAAGTGTGTGTGTTTGGATGTGATACCATTTTGTGTCAATGGGGCAATGTGTGTGTGTAGAGTACATGGTGCATATAGATAGGGTGTATGTGATAGGTTTGCATATGTGTGTAATGTATATGGGATTGTTCTCATTTTGTGTATGTGTCAAAAATGGTTTAGACATAGGTGTGTGTCAAAAATGGCAGTTAGGTACTAGGGTGTTTTGTGGTGGTACATGTATGTGTGTGTGTATTTGTAACCTGGAAAACAGTGTGTCAAATGAGGGTATGTGTGTGTAGAGAGTGGACATGTAACAGGAAAAACAATGTGTTAACAGGGAAAAACAGCTAGTGTAATGTATGTAATGAAATTCAGTGTTCATGTGGATGTGTATGGTACATGTAAACTCAGTGGTGTGAGCCATTCTCAGGAAAATGGTTCCCAGGTTTGTGACAGTTCATTAACCCCAAACCAATCCAAAATTCATTTCGAAATCCCTATTTGTCCAATGCAAATCCTGACCATAGTAGCTAACACACAGGTGAAAGTATTTAACATAAAAGTTAATCATCAAAATTAGTTTGAGAACAAGGAATTAAAATCAGAATTTAAACTAACAGGACTGTTCAGTCTAAACAGCCCATTCCTATATTCAAACCCAATATAGGAGGAGGAGTATGTATGTGTGTCCGTGTCTGTGTGTGTGTGTGTCCGTGTCCGTGTGTGTCCGTGTGTGTATGTGTATGTGTCTGTGTCTGTGTCTGTGTGTATGTGTGTGTCCGTGTGTCCGTGGGAGAGGAGGAGGAGGAGGAGGAGGAGGAGGAGGAGGAGGAGGAGTTAGGTTAGGGTTTACCTGACGAAGAGGACGAGCTGAGCAGGAGGTGCTCGAGGAGGAGGAGGAGCACGACGGGGTAGGGGTCGCCGGAGGAAATCGCTAGGGGGGAGTCGCCGAAGGAGCTCGATGAGGGGGAGAAAATTTGGAGAGGGGGGAAAAAATTTCGAGTGGGGGGAAAAAAGAGCACAGCGTGCCCTAAGTAAAATAGTTAGCGACGTCACCAGTCGACGTCGCTAACCGTCGCAAAAATTTTAATATAGGCGACATATTTTAATAATATGTCATTGGACGTCGCTATTCAGCGACGTAGTGTATATAGTGTCGCTGAACGTCGCTATTCAGCGACGGTTTGCGACATTAATAGAAGGGAGTCGCTATATTATATGTTTAGCGACGGAATTTTATTCCGTCGCTAAATAACGTCGCTAATAGAGCATATTTTAGTAGTGTGCGGTCACCTATGCTCATGCGGCTCAGATCATTTCCATACGAGGCTCAGTAGGGAATAATCCTCATGCGGTTCGGATTTCCTAAGTGGCTCGTGGTTAAGACACGTGGCAGAAGATTAGTATTTCCCGCGTCCCTACAGCTAGCAGCATAATAATAATGGGACACGTGGCATCAAATCGATCAAGATTCATCAACAAATTCCAACAACCAGGTTTAATGCCATCTTCATAATTATTGGGATCAAATCAGATCATTTGCAATCATGCAAATTGAACACGTGGCGGGAGATCCGAGCTTGGCATAACAAATCATGAAGATTTATGGCAATCATCAATAATTCCCCACAGAGATTTGATGCAATCTACATTAATTACCTAGATTTGCTACAATCAGAATGAAGGGCCCAGATTAATTGATCCTTAACCGCCGACTTATCATGGAGGCAATCATTACAAACCCTAATAATTGTATCATACTCCTATAAATAGCAAGGTGCCATTCCCTTACGAAGAGGACTTTTTTCGAAGAGCACGAGAGCACCTGGAGAAACTTGAAGAGAGAGAGAGAGCAGAGAGACAAATGCACGCACAGAGGGCATCCTGAGAGCATTTCTTTTCCGAAGCCAAGGCTGCATCCGATCGTCCAAGGAGTAAGGCAGAGCTGCCGTCGCTTTCCCGAGCCTCTACCGTCACCCTCCAGAATCTAAAATAAACAATTGTACTTAGATTGCTGTACCTAGGTTTTCGTCCATAGGCTTTCTTTGTACAAGCGAGTTCGTATTGTGAAGTAAAAGTCCAGTCCTCCGATATAATTGTTCTATTCTTTTATATTTCATGGCAAACACGATGGCGACTCTGCTGGATACGAACTTCTTCATGACTGAGGAGTTGGTGACGTAATCGGATGCAGCCAAACTTGGCTCCACACAACAGAAGATGGTCGTCCGCTTCGACCAACAGGCGTATGAGAAAATGCTCTCCGACGGAAGCACTGGCCCGGTCCAGAAGCGAACCCGCACAAAGAAGGCTCGCAGGGAGTGGAGGCCAAAATCATTTGCTCCTCCCCAAGCTCTAGACGGAGTACTCTCTGCTGCCCAAGACGGCGAAGGCAAGTCTCATGCGGCCCCACTTCAAGCCATAGAAGACTCTGCTGTCCCCAAGTCCGGCAGAGGAAAGCACAACGATGCTGGACTTGCAGGGGCAAAGAGTGATTATATGTACTCCAGGAAGAAGCCAAACAAAGGTACTAGCCGCAAGCAGAACATTCATGCGGCCAAACTGGCCAGCCGCATGCATGATGACTATATGGCCGAAACTGCCAGCCAAATGTATAACACTCATGCGGCTAGGATTTCCAGCCGCATGGAGAAGACCTATGCGGCTGAGATTTCCAGCCGCATGAAGAAAGCCGATGCGGCTACGACTGCCAGCCACATGAAGACTGTTGATTCCAGCTGCATATCGCATGCTCCACGCGGCTCAGTCTTCGACCGTCTCTCCTATGGCCCTGATATCTCGTGCTCCCAAGAAGACATGTCTGACTCTCTCCAACACCACTTAGACTCTTCCTATTATGTGCCCTCACGCACTAGAGTGAAGAAGTCTAGGGCAGCGCGAGCTTGTCAAGCTCAGTCCGTTGTCCCGACCTCTGACCATCCGAGCGTTCCACATACTGTTATGCGGGCCTTTGATGGGAAGTTGTACAGAACCACTCGAGTCCAGCCCCCGGCGGCAAACGGACAGAATGGTTCCCAAAAGTCTCCCAAAATCTAAGGAGCAAACATGGTCGTTCCGGACCCGTCTGACTTGCGTGAGGCTATCCTCCACAAGCGTAAGGAAAGAAAAGGGGCCTCGGGGAGCAAAGAGTCCTCCTACGGATGCCACTGCACCCAAGTCGTCATCAACTGCTGTTGCAATAATGCGACGGTACGAGAAGACCGACAGTCCGTCTTCCAAAGACTGCAACAACCATGTTCAGAGGATGAGGCACTTCCCGTCGTCTCCTGCAACTCTGCTCAGAAAATCCTCACCGATGGGAGAGGGAAAAAGACAAACGTTCCCAGCCCGAAGATTTCAACCACTATGACTAAGAGACTGTCGTCTAAGCTGTTGCCCGCCACCGAAGTTTTCTAAGGTACCCGTTCAAAGACGAAATTTGCTACAGTGGGAGATTTATCGTCCACATCACTGGGGGTTGCTGGGACTGGGGATAACACTCCTCTGAACCTCCACGACAATCCGATGTTCCAAAAAGACGAGCTGGAGGAAACAACTCTCCCATTAGATGCAGCAAATCCCGACGTCCCCGAGGATGTCCACAATTCCCAAGACGAGGCGAACTCGGAAGCTAGGGGTACTATTCCTTCTGAGTCTGAATCAGAGAAAAACATTCCCACATACCCCGATGACTTCTCGGTACAGGGGTATGATTCGGAGTATACGTCATCCACCGTCCCTTCCACTTCTACTCATGTCAGGACGACATTCATGACAAACGACGAACAAGATGGTCCCAGTGATCGCCAATGCATCGACACTCTGGAGGCCATACTGTACATTTTAGTCAAATCCGTGGACGAGATCAAAGCAGCCCTCCCTACTCTGCAAGGAGGGATGCCTGGCCAAACAAACTTGGGTCCCACGGTCAATACGGACTCGAACTCAGCGGCAATAAACCCGAGAAATATTCCTCCTAAAATGTCGGCTCGTACCGCTGCGGACGAAGCCAGGGAGGCAAGAAGAGAGGTCCAGGAACTCCGAGCCATGTTCCACGCCCGAGAAAACTGCCAAGACCACAGGATACGACAACCGTATCCCGCTGCGTGGAGAAATGTTTCCTTCCCACCAAAGTATAAACCATTCCACATCAATCCATATGAAGGGAAGGCCTCCGCAAGTTGGTACATCACTTACTTCGAGGTCACTACCGACCATCTACCCCATGACGATGCCATCCTTACACAATTATTCATCGGGGCATTAGAAGGGGTCACCTTCGACTTGTACCGTAACCTGCCAGACAACTGCATCCACTCCTTCGCCAGCTTCAAACGTATATTCTTGGAGAAATTTTACGAAGTAGGACAGGACATCACAATGTCCACCCTCGTGGACATCGTTCAAGGGAAAAAAGAGCTGACAAGGAACTATATTGAGTGGTTCCGCCAAACCGCCATGAAGTTGCCGTCCGGTAATCCAGATTCCTCCTTAATTGAAATTTGCCAAAAGAGACTGCTTCCAACAATCAGCCTCTGGATGGGTGAAAGTTAATTTAAGGACTGGAAGACGTTTATCATCAGTGCCACTAGCGCCGAAGACAGGTTGAAGAAGGCTCGCCAACTAGGGTTGCACATCTCGGAGGGAGAGGACAAGGGCAAGCGTCCTAATACCAACAACAACAGTGGGGGTAGCTCCACCAACAATCGGGACAACAAGGGCAAGCAGACTATGGTGGCCGACACAGCCCAGAAACCTGAGTCAAAACCGACAGACAAGCAATGGCCGTAAATGACCTACTCCTTTGAAGACGGCCATGTCAAGCCCATCTTGGACATGTTCATACAAGGAGATAGAATTCAGCTCCCTCTACCAAGACGGGAACCTCGGCCGGCGGAAATGGAGAGCCCAAAGTACTGCCATTACTACCGCTACGTCCAACATGCTACACACGACTGCTACCAACTGAAGCGATACATCCAACATTTCATCGATTCAAAGGCTCTGGCCATTGACTTCGAGGAGGTAACCGTGGCAGCCAATATGGTGTCTGTACAATTTGACAGCTTTCCTCCTACAGAGACTCAAGACGGCGTGGTACCCATCCCTCGGGCGATAATGGAGATTGCTAATCTTCCACCTCCTCGAGATCAAGCTGCTGGTCTGGTACCTCTCACCACGTCACGAGGGAAGGCCATGTGGGTCCATCCAGATTTGGTACCAGAAGTAACTCAGTCTGTACCACTCCCTATTGGCAGGAAGAAGGGTAGAAAGGTCAGATCCTGCCGCAAAATTTTGGTAGATGTCAAAGAAGCCACAGCTGTCGTCACTCGATCTGGTGCTCAATCCCAACCTACGCCAGATAACTCGGTTGAAGAGCATCAGCCGACCAATGCTGACACTCTGGGACCTTCCCAACCTCCAACGACCGACAAGCCTAGGCCGAAGGAGACTCGCTTTGACAAATCCCTCCGAAAGAGGCACCTCATGGGCTGGAAAGGCCCTACAACTTTGACAACTTGGCACAATTGGCCAATACACCGGCCAAATTGTCATTATACGAGATCCTGAGACTCTCCAAGGATGTTTGTGCGGCTTTGAGCGACGCGCTCCAGAACGCCGACGTATATCTAGCTCAGGTCAACCTCACGGGAGAGAGCCCGCCTGCAGATCTCCAAGATAGCGCTTGCACGGGAGCGATGCCCAACATTGTCTTCACTCCACAGGATATGCACATCAAAACCAACCTGCACGTTCGTCCGTTATACTACACTGGATACATCGATGACGTAAAGGTGGATCGGATGCACATTGATCCTGGTTCTTCCATAAGCATCATCCCGAAGGGTATGTTACATCATCTTCGTATTCCTATGCATTGCCTGAAGCCAACGAGCACCGCCATCAGGGGTTTTAATTCGGACAGGAGCTACTCGATTGGAAAGATTAGCTTGAAGTGCCAAATTGGCGATCTTCAGTCAGAAGTAACCTGTTACGTCATAGATGCTGACACTTCCTACAATATCCTCTTGGGGCGCCCTTGGATATACGATTACATGATCGTGCCTTCTACGCTGCACCAGTGCTTCAAGTATGTCGACAAATACGGCTTCGTGAGGACAGAATTTGCCGGCATCGATCCCTTAAAAGGGGTCGAATCCTACTACTCAGACTCCTGCCTATACGAAAAGTCGAAGAGGCACCTTGGTGAAGGAGATGTGCAAACTCGTACTGAGACGGCCACAAGATCAGAAGAACCTCTGACGATCCACCTCCAAGCTCGTAAACCTGGCAAGTCTGCACCCTTTATGGCCGCTCTGCGTAAGGACGCAATCAGCCTCTCGGCACAAGAAGAGCAAATAATAATCCGGCTGCCAAGATCCGGCCAAGCGCCAAGACCCACAACGGAGCCACTAACAATCAGACTACCTAGAGTCGGCCAGCAACAAACGGAGAAGCTCAATCCCTCCGACAAACCAATGACGATAGGTCTTTCCAAGAAAAATCGTCAGCCCGATGTAAAGTCTGGGTCTTCGAGCGAGCTAACCACTCCCCGCCCAGCATCGAGTACCAAACTGGGGGTCGCTAGTCTGCCAACAACTCCACATTCTGCTCCACCAGCAGAACTTCTGATGATCAAGTTGCCCAAGTCATCCTCTCAGTCTTCATTCATACGGGGGGTGGCCGAAGAAGAACCAGAACTGGCCAAGTATGTGGCCGCTCACACTGATGTTCCATCCACAGATGATGTAATCCCGCTAGAAAAGATACCTTACTTCATCAATAAAGGGCTATCTTTGAACTACATCAAGCTCAATAAGCTTTGTACAATGTATGCTATGGAACACGGTATAGGCACTCACCTACACACAGGTGATAAATGTTTACATCGCAAATCAGCTCACTCCCACGGAAGACGCTTACTGTATAATCGAGGGAGGGGGCCATCCAATCATCTTCGGTCGGATAAATAATCTGCAGCCCTTCACCATAGAAGAAGCCGATCTCGAATCAGACGTCGGAAGACTGCCTCTCTATCTATATAGCCCCCAATCCAAATACCTCATACAAAAACAGAGATATGATCTGGAGACTACGCCAGGTTTAAATTACGACACTGGTCGACGATTACGTTTAAAGTCGCCTGTCCCGACTGGCAAACCACAGGACTACTACAACAAGACCCGATGCGGACTGGGATATGTTACGCCTATAACAACCCCTGAGAGCTCAGATGAGGAATGCGACAGGCGCTCACACTCAACCGGATCACCAACTTCTGATTCAGATATCAGCATCAGGGATATATTCAGACAGGTTTTGTCTGTCAACATGGCGTTCACTGATGTTTACGAAGACGGTAAAGACTTTCCTGAACTCCTCAAATTAGAGCCGTGGGCCCAACAGCTGGATGCACAATGGGAGAAACAGTTTGAACAAAGAGAGCCTCCTACTGAGTATGAGGTCATACAAGTGGATCTCGGCAGCGACTCTTCTCCAAAACCAATCTTCGTTAGTAAAAGCCTGACAGACGAAGAGCGAGAATCACTACTGGAACTCGTCAAAGAATATATTGATGTGTTCGCCTGGAACTATGAAGACATGCCAGGGTTAAATCCCGATATTGCTCTTCACAAACTCAACATTCGGTCAGATGCAAAGCCAGTCAAACAACAACAACGACGCTTCCGCCCAGGCATCATGGATGCAATCGAAGCCGAAGTCAACAAGCTGATAGCCAGCGGCTTCATACGTGAGGAGCAACATCAAGACTGGGTCGCCAACATAGTACCGGTCCTCAAGAAGAATGGGAAGATTCGAATCTGCATCGACTTCCGCAATCTGAACGAGGCATGCCCCAAAGATGAGTTCCCCCTCCCTATCACAGACATCATGATTGACAACACCTGCGGTTTCGAACGTATGTCGTTCATGGATGGCTTCTCGGGGTACAACCAAATTAAGATGTCTCCCGACGACGAAAAGCATACATCGTTCCGAACACCAATAGGCACGTTCTGCTACACAGTCATGCCTTTCGGTTTAAAGAACGCTGGCACCACCTATCAGAGAGCTATGAGTATCATCTTCAGGGATCACTTGCGCAAGACCGTGGAGTGCTATATTGACGACATTGCCGTCAAAAGCCGCTCTAAGGAAGATCATCTGCATGATCTAAGGACAGTGTTCGACCTAATACGAGCGCACAATTTAAAAATAAACCCTACGAAGTCCTTCCTGGGCGTATCCAGCGGAAAGTTCTTGGGTTTCATCATCACATCCCAGGGTATCCACGTAGACCCTGAGAAGACGAAGGCAATCATGGAGATGGGTCCCCCGAGAAATCTCCGAGAACTTCGATGCCTCCAAGGGAGGTTAGCTTACATCAGGAGGTTTATTTCCAACCTCTTCGGGCGATGTCAGCCATTCACCCATCTTATGAAGAAGGGCGTCTCATTCGTATGGGATGGAGAATGCCAACGTGCCTTCGACAGCATCAAAGAATATTTATCGAACCCTCCAGTCCTGGTGGCCCCGGTTGCTGGAAAATCGTTCCTGCTCTATGTACGAGCAATGGAGCATTCCCTCGGCGCTCTGCTAGCACAAAACAACGATGCAGGCCATGAGCAAGCTATATATTACCTAAGTCGAATGATGATCGGGCCAGAGCACCGATATACCGCCGTAGAGAAGGAATGCCTCGCCCTAGTGTCCGCCATCCAAAAGATGCAGCACTATGTCACGGGACAAACCATACATGTGATATCACGAGTCAACCCCCTCAGGGTCCTCATGACTAAACCAGGGGCACTCAGCTCTCACCTCGCTACATGGGCAATATTACTGTCCCCCTACCATATGATCTTCGTCCCACAAAAGGCTATTAAAGGTCAAGCTCTGGCAGACTTTTTAGCAGCCCACGTAGGCCCGGAGTCGGCCAGAATATACGAAGACATCCCAGATGAGGTCGCCGACTCGCATGCAACCTCTCACGATGATATATGGCGAATGTTCTTCGACGGCGCCTCAAGGACCGGACCTAAGGGCAACATCGTCGTCGGAGTCGGGGTGGTGCTGGTTTCTCCTTTCGGATTGGTGATCAATTGCGCTTACTCCATCACGGAACCGTGCTCTAACAATGTGGCCGAGTACAACTCTTTAGTTATTGGCCTCCAAGTTGCAAGAGAGCTGGGGGTTGAATATCTTGAAGCATACGGCGATTCACAGTTAATCGTCAATCAGATCCGGGGTTCATACGAAGTCCGCCATGAAGACATGATCCCCTATCACCAAATAGCGATCAACATCATCTCGTCATTTGAAGGGTTCTTCATCGAACACGTTCTCAGACTCCAAAATATCGAAGCCGATGCCTTAGCTGGCCTTGCCGCTTCCCTAGCGGTTCCGAACTATGCTCATCAATCGGTGGATGTGATAGGCCATGAACTGGTCTATCCCAAGAACAATATTCAATTCGCGGCGAGTTATTCCGCTCAGATGATCTAAAAAGCACAAGACTGGAGACAACCATTCATTGACTTCGTAGTCTACGATATTCTGCCTGAGAACCCAAAGGAAGCCACCTCTATCAGAAGGCATTCTCTCAGATTCTTCTACGATACAGAGACAAAAATGATGTATCGCTGATCCTACGATGGATTATTGCTTCGATGTCTATCAAACACACAAGCCAAAGAAGTCGTACGCGAAGCTCATAATGGTGTCTGCGGGGCCCATCAGCCTGGCCCAAAATTGCAGGATCATTTTTGCCGACTGGGCTACTACTGGCCCACGATGGTAGTAGATGCGATAGACTATGCATGAAAGTGCAAAGCCTGCCAAGTCCACGTGGACTTCATCTACCAAGCATCCGAGTTTTTACATCCGACAGTGGCATCCTGGCCATTCGAAGCATGGAGAATGGATATCATCGGTCCGATCGCTCCACCTTCTTTTCGAGGACATCGCTTCATACTTGCTATCACAGATTACTTCTCCAAATGGGCGAAAGCTTTTTTGCTTGCAGAAGTAAAGACTTCAAACGTGATCAGCTTCCTCAAGCATCACGCCATCTATCGCTTTGGACTGCCCCGAAGGATCATCCACGATAATGGTCCGCAGTTTGCAAGCCATGCCTTCTATCGGTTTTGCGACAAGAACCGCATCCAGAATATTGCTTCAACGCCATACTACCCAGTAGCGAATGGATTGGCAGAAGCATTCAACAAAATAATTATCAAACTTCTCAAGAAGTTCGTATCGTCCAACAAACGCGATTGGAACGAGAAGCTTGGTGAATGCTTATGGGCGTACCGTACCACAGTCCGAACAGCCACAGAGAACACACCATTCTCCCTGGTGTATAGGAGTGAGGCAGTTCTCCCATTGGAGACTCAAATACCCTCACTCTGCATCGCTCTTACTTACCAATTGACGACAGACAATAACTATCGTCGCCGGTTACAAGAGTTGGAGGCATTAGATGAAAAGCGCCTCTTGGCTCAGCAACGAATCGAGCTTTACCAAGCACGCATCTCCGGAGCCTTCAACAAGAAGGTTAAAATCAGAACATTTCAAGTGGGCGATTTCGTTCTGGCAGTTCGGAGGCCGATGGTCATGACTCACAAAACCGTCGGCAAATTCCAGCCAAAATGGGAAGGTCCATTTATCATTGAGGCCGTATTCTCCAACGGTGCTTACCGCCTCGCAAAACAAAATAGAGACTTGCTCATGTTGCCCATCAACGGCAAGTTCCTGAAGAAATATTATGTCTAAACGACATTCTCCAAATGCCAGATTATTGAGTTATGTACCCGCCGGTACCACTGAACTCATAATAGCAATCTCCCAGATTATCGAGTTATGTACCCGCAGGTGCCTCTGAACTTATATTCCGGTCACTCTTTCAGATAGTAAGTCATGTATGACCATACCTCTGAACTTATTTCTCTGAAAGAGCTCCTCCCTCATGATCCACTACCCGTACTCTCGGTACACAAAAAGGGTAACATATCTACAAAATTTTTAAAATGAGCACGTCGATGTTACCTCTGAGTCGTTTCATTTCCGCCAAAAACAAATCACCCTTCTACATAGAACTTCCATGTCCTCATTACCTCTGAGTCGTCCTATGTACCCCTTCATGGAGCCCACTCTTGCCATGTCCTTATTACCTCTGAATGGGAAGGCTCTATCGAAGAAACCCTCATATTTGCCATGTCCTCATTACCTCTGAGTAAATATGTTGGTCCTCCCTCGACTTATTATCTGTACCAAAAAAAAAACCCAGGGTACACCAAGGATAATAGGTCCACGAATGTCCTCTGTTGACCACAAATATCCTCCGTTGAGTCCACTCCTGCCATGTCCTCAGTACCTCTGAGTAGGAAGACTCCGCGGTAAAATTCTCATACATGCCATGTCCTCATTACCTCTGAGTAAGTATGTTGGTTCTCTCTCGTCTTATTATCCGTATCCTGAACCATGGTACGCCAAGGATAATAGGCCCACAAATGTCCGCTGCTCACTACAAAATACTGTACTAAGTTTCCTAGTACATGCACATCATTCCTCGTCGTGCCCCGGGAGCCCAGCTGCTCCATGGCATTCTTTCTCCCGATACCCGGAACGTCCATGACCACTTTGCCGTAGAATTGTTCTAGGTATCCCCATCAAACTTTTTATCCATACCTAAAACCCAGGTATGCCAAGGATAACAGGTCCACAAACGAGCCCCCCAAGCAGGGCAAACACCGCCATAACACCACAAGCACAACAAGCAGTACAAATAAAGGGTAGAATAAATCATACTCTTTCATTCGGAAAGTAAAAGTGCTACATGTTCTAGGGACAACGTCCCACTCAAAGAAAGGAAAAGAATGAAAACAAAGAAGAAGAAAAAAAAGCCGTCTATGGTTCGGCGGTACATAATTCTGGGAGACGGTTCTTCACCAAGGCGGCCCCCCGCTCAAGCCGCTGCTTAGCTCGGCGCTCAGCCTCCTGGGACAACTGCTCCGCATCGTCCAAGTACATGTGTGCCCTCCAGCCATCCTCCAGTTTCTTCAGGGCGAGCTCCAGGCCAGCAGAAGCTCGATTGACTCTGTCAGCCTCCTGGATAATTTGCCCCCTTTCGGTGCGAGCAGCCTCAAGCTCAGACTTCAGGAAAGCTAACTTCCTCTGAAGCACAAGGATCTGCTCCCGCGTGTCAATAACCCCACGGGAGGCAGTTGCTTCCCGAGACATAATATCTTCACTCTCGCGGCTCAACTAGGGGTGAGCATCGGTTCGGTTCGGCTCAAATCGAACCGAATATGTAAAAACCGAAATAACCGTAAACCATATTTCTCAAAACCGAAAACCGAACCATTTTTATAAAAATCAAACAAAATCGAACCGAATTAATTCGGTTCGGTTTTCGGTCGGTTCGGTTTCATGGACCAATGTGCATGGCCTTCAATTTTTTTAGCAAAATAAGCATATTTAAATAAAAAAATTTAAAAAATATATGATATTATTGTATTTATGAATTGTTATATTATATAGAGTGAAAGATATTAGTATATATAGATTGAAGGTAGATAGAGAGAGTGCTCAAAGAAGCACCAACATAGAATGAGAGAAGAGAGTGCGCTCAGTTAGGGATTAATAAACATTAGTATATGTATATTGTGGGCAGTTTGATAAATTACTAAATCTAAATTGGTTTTTGGTTCGGTTCGGTTTTTCGGATTAAGAATAAAAAACCGAACCGTTATTTCAAATTTTCAAAATTTTAAACCGTAAACCGAACCGATAACTGAAAAACCGAACAGTTTGTCATATTTCGGTTTGGTTCGGTTCGGTTTTCAACCGTTATATGCTCACCCCTTGGGTCAACTGATCATATCGATCAGACAGACCGCAGTGGTCCTTCAGTATGGCGAACCTGGTCTTATCGCGAGCAGTCCTTATCTTCTCTACAACAGCTGTGAGGAAACCGCGCTCCTGATCTATAGCAGCAGACAGATCAGCCTGCCGCAGCACATGAAGGTGGGGTACCAGCTGATCAGCCTCCAGCAATTTTGCCTCCAGAAGCACAACTACCCCTGCCCTACCGGGAAGAGTCTTAAGGATATCAATATGACCAAGGGCGCATTGCAGGGCTAAGACAAAAGAAGTCTCTCTTTCCACAACAACCGCTACCCCCCTCTTCACGTGGCAATAAAAGCTGTCAACCACGTCCTGTGACGCTTCGTCCAGAACTTCTGTAGAGGACGGCATCAAAGGAAGCGTGGCCGGCAACGTCGAAGGAGGCGTGCTAGAACTTGCCACCAAGGAGACAAATTTCGAGTGGAACGATACGCGGATAGCGGCTAACTCTTCCTCCGCCACCCGAAGAGTCTGGACACTCGGCAGGGCAGAGAGGTCGACTCTCGGAGCTGCCTGGGCAGAAGAGGATGCAAGGACCATTGTCCCCTGCCCCAGCTGTCCTACCACCTGACTCTCCGAACTCGAGCCCGCGGAAGGCCCCTCAAGACAAGCCGGAAGGGGAGGGGGTACGCTCCTCTCCGCCAGTGCCCCTTCGACAGAGCCTGTCTCAACAATATCCATCATCGGCAGTAGAGAGGCAGGACCTGTATGTCCAGAGCAACAATCAATCGACGTAACCCGAAGGATGTGATGATAGAGCAGATAGGCCTCCTCGCAAGTTAAGATTCGGCTTATCTTACCAGGGGAGGAGAATGGAGGCTGCAGCTCGTTCGCAGCAGCTGTGGTCTCCTCACCCGCGACCTCCAAGTTGAATTCAGCTGGTTCTTCTGCCCTAGCCACCCCGAAAAGGGAGCCGGCCAGTTCAGCGTCACCTCGTGGAAATTCAACTATCTCAGGGACATGTGCAGTAGAGCCCCCGTCCCCATGGGTTGAGTCCTCAGCAAGGTGGGACTTCTCGGCAGCCTCCGAAAGAACCCCAGCAGAAATGATAGCGGTACACATGTCATCGACCAAAGTGGTCAGGGCCGGATCGACCTCAGCATCCGATTCTCGAGAAACCGACTCCTCCGACGCCTACAAGAGTAAAAGGAAATGATTAGATCATAGTACAGGAAAATAAAGGAGAAGACGACTATAATTCGAGTCACCTCAGAAGCAGCATCAACATCCTCGATAAGTAGCCGACGGGATCTGACAGCAGCATGTTTCACGAAATAAGTCATGTCGATATCAGCAGACTCACTCCTACTCCACTTAAGCGAAAGACTGGACGTATCAGGTGGCTTATCTGCCACCATTCCATCGAATGCAACGGGCGATTGTTCCGCTGCCACCTCGTCTAGAGGGAGAGAATCATCAGCACCCTGCTCGCCACCTTCTTCATCCGTAGTAGTGGACTCCGAATCCGATACAGGAACCATATTCGCCCTCTACTTTCTCTTCTTCGACCCCTGGGGCTTCTCAGCCAAGCCGGTTCCAACAATAAAACTAGTACGAGGGTCAAAATTAACCGGAAATCTTCTCGCAGTGACGTGGTAGAGAGCCGCTAAATACAAAATATCCCCTTGCGTCTCAGCGTCAGGGACCGAGAAACTAGCACGGGTATGAGAGATATAATAATAAAGCCAGGCTCTGATGCCATCCAGAACACTGCCTTCAAAGCCCAGGCAAGGGCTGGGACTCTCTAGGAATAGCTGGCTGTACCCAAACTGGCGAGAGAACCGGCTGGGTAAGTAAGGTTCCAGGTAGACGGTATTACGGTTGCGATATACTAAGTGCGAGGGACGAATATTACGCAACCAAAGAAGCATTCTCTCGGGTAAAAGGAAAAAAGGCCCGATACCATCAACATGTACATTCTCCACCTCCTCAGCAAAAAAATATGGAACATACACGAAGAAATTATATCCATCCACCCTTTCCAGCACCCTCCGACAGGCGGGCATAGTGTTGTACTCCCAGGACATCCGGCGGTACTGAAAGATAAAAGCATCATCGTCAGTTACACCATCTTCTGGGCCAGGTCTGATCAAAGACCGACAGTACATTAATAGCCACCCTATCAGATAGTGGTAAGGCAACTCGACTCGCTCGAAGTTTGTTGCTGTGTCACGTACAATAACTTTGGATGAAAAGGTACGGAGGCTACGGTGTATACTGCACACCATGGCCAGAAGAAGAGCCAGTCTGACCCCGAAGGCCAACTTCACGGCAGAAAGGATAAAATTTCGACTGATCCTCTCGATAGAACCAGCTCCTCCTGAGACCACGCAATTTCGTAGCCATACCATCAAGAACCCTGCCAGGATTGTCTTCTCTGACAACGGCTGGATATCTTGATAAAAATAATCAAAGGAATCAGTTTGACTCCCAAACGTGTCGCTCAAGGCCTTCGACTTCTTGGCAGTTAACACCAGATTCTATATTTGTTCTCGGGTCAGAGGATTCCGGGGAGTAACTCGGCCTGAGGCACCTTGCTAAAATAGGTGGGAGAGCCAAGCCCTAGTATGCGGAAGGTTCCCTTCCGAGTTACTATCCTTTTTGGTTGTCTGTTGACAGTAACTGTGATAACACAATAACTCTTGATAGACAGCAACGAAACCCGGATGTCATCGCTCAAAATCTTTGAACTCTTCATTCGTCGGAGTGTATGCTTCAAACACTTCATTGCCCTAAGGCAGCCTAGAGACGGCGTGCATCTCATGAAGAGCGAGGCCCATCTCCCCTCCTGGCGTAAAGAAGGTCCCCGTCTGTTGGTTGTGCATCTCTAAGAGAGCCATGAATAACCCCTTATTGATAGGCAGTCCGTGACATGTACCCCGGATAGCGTGGTAGAGACCAACCTCACGCAGGAAAGTCCCATATTCTCGTAAAATCCACCCAGTCAAATTGGCCCACGAAGGGATAGGGCGTATCCAGTTCAAAAGGGAGAGCCGGCCAATGGGATAAGATCCTTTCCGAGTAAGTCGGTTCAGGAAAGTGTCGGCCTGAGAGAATGAGAAATTGGGACCTTGCGTATTTAAGAAGGTACCCGGGGCTAACCCCATCAAGGAGCAGCTCACCGGTTCCTTGCCCGCGTACGCTGACCTAACATGCTTATTGTAGTAGATGTTACCCACAATCATTCTCGACCGGCTCGACGTCAAGGATTCTTGCATCCTCCGGTCCACCGGCAACATATTGAACCACACCAATGGGAAATGACGTCCTATCTGGGGGATGTGGATCGCCCTCTCGGCAGAAATAAAATTCTAATTCTCGGATATATCCAATACCCGAGAGTTCTTCACAGTCAGGGCATCCCCGAAGAAGAACGCCGGCTTTAGGTACTTTCCCTCCAATCGCCCTGAATTCAGCATGGCACAGAGGAAGCGAAGGGGCTGCTTCTTGATAAGAGTTAACCTCTCTTCAGGCTCGTCCTTGGGTAGTTGTTCTACCACCTGCCAAACCAGTTGGTCAAGCCAAACTCCTATAGCAAATTGGACTTGACCCACTAGAGGTTCCCCCGCAGCATTATCTGGGAAATTCACTAAAAAAGAAGACAAAAGAAAATAAGTTAAAAAGATGGACAAAAAGAACTGATGGGTATTTTCGAGCTTATGCGGCTCCAACTTAATGGAGCCTCATGCGGCCTAACTTAAAAAATACTTATACGGCTCCGTCCAGCGAAGGTTCATACGGCAGTGCTCTCACATGGCTCTCAAAGTTCAGATAAGTTCATGCGGTTCACACGATAAACAAATTTGTGCGAGCCTATGCGGCTCAGCGCAGCTTATACGGCCCCGATGGCGAAGTGCTTATGCGGCCACAGTAACGATTCTCATGCGGCTTGCGGCTCGAACATGAGACGTACATGTAGGTCCTAAAAATTAAGTTGCACCCATCAACAAAGTCATCAAAATCAAAGTATACATCCTTCGAGTGAACTGCGCAGAAGACAGATTACGCAACAATTCAATTACGCAGGCTGAACTACGCACTCATCCAAGTGCGCATGCTGACGTGGCCTCACCATCATTACCTGATAGAGATTCAGATGTTCTGACAGCTGACAGCACGAAGAATGAGGAAACTGTTCGTTTATCGTATAGCACAGCGCTCGAGGATAGCTGTACATGCAGCACAATCTGCCTGCAGCGCAATCCAGTCCAGCGCCGTCCATCCTAGCGCAATCCGAAGCCAGCGCAATTCAGTTGGCGCACTCCATCAATACAACTGACAAAGTACACGTGGCCTTCATGCCATTAATGACTCATTACGTGGTAACTGTCTGTACACGATCATGTGCATTTCAATCAAATAATGCCATGTGTCCAATACAGTTGGCCCATGATCAAACAACTGCCAGCGCAGTCTGATGTCTGCGCGGTCCAATGCAGCGTAATCTATCTTGTACAGTCCAGAATAACTAAAAAGTAGTTATTTCCAGAACTCTATAAATAGAGTTTTAAGTCCGTCCTAGAGGGGATCATATACACATTCAGAGATCAGAGATCATCACCAGAGATCAAGAGTTCTTGCCAAAGTGCTACTGTAATTTTCAGAGGCTACCGTCTTCAAAGTTCACATCGTCCAAGGGATAAAGCGATCGTCATTCAGATCGGATTCCTATAGTTTACTTTTCCAGAATTCTTGTAATCCTCTTTACAAAGTTTGTTGAAATAAAGATCAAACTTTTGTTTTTACAAACAAAATGACGACTCTGCTGGGGATCACTTTCTCCTCCGACGAGGAAGTGACAACTCAATGTGACGTTGCGTCTATCGGAAAGACGCAGGAGACGCTGGTTATGAAGGTCAACCAAACGGCCTACGAAGCCATGATCAACTCCAGGACCACCCTTGCACTGCGACAACTTCTGCCACGAGCAAAGTGCACCCAGTATGGGTCCCCAAGACTGCTGCGCAGTCTGTTGATTCTGCCACCAAGACTGTTGTACAGTCTAAAGTCTCTGCTACTAAGACTGTTGCACAGTCTGTTGTCTCTGCTGTTGTACAAACTGCCTTTACTACTCATGCACAGTCTGCTGTTGCCAGTGCACAACATACTTCATATACTGCTCTGTTAAAGTGCAAGACTCCTATTCCTCTGGCGCAGTTGGTTGCCACTCTGTCTGCGCAGTCCATTACTCCAGCAACCAGAGTGCAATCCAAACACTCTGGCAACAAGACTCCTGCTGCACAAGCCACTCTGACTGAGGTCAGAAGACATTCTGCGAGAACTCCTCATGCGTAATCTGCTAGTGTGCCATCAGTCCATGCGCAAGCTGTGCCTGCGCAATCCAAGAGAGACAGCCCTATGGCTAATCTCTCCTCTTCTCACAATAAGAGAAAAAGCTCTGCTCCTCCTCTCAAGCACCCTGTTGCTCCTGCGCAATCTACAGGGGGTAGTCTTTTGGCTATTCCTCCTCCTCCCCAGAACAAAGGAAAATGACCGTTGGTCTTTTCTCAAACTTTCTTGTCCCATGACTTGGAAGACAATAGAGGAAAACGCTCTTTAGCTAACCCTTCTTCACAAAATAAAGAAAAAGGCCCTTTGGTCTTTTCTCAGTCTTCATCGGTTTTTATCGTAGAAGATCAATCTGAACGTGCCCTGGCACCAGTCAGTACAAGAACCCTTTCCCACAAGGATTCTTCTTCTCTCCTTGCCAAAGGGAAGTACACTGATCAGAGATGTATTCTGCCTACTCCGGTAGCAGAGTTCCAAGATCTCCCAACTCTTCAGATCTCTTGTTCAAGACAGGGAAAATTATTGGTGTCTCAGACAGAAATCTCTGGGGGTGAGTTTGCTGATCTAAGAACTTATCTCAATCGACCAACTTCGGTGAAACGCAAACAACCATTGCCGAAGACCAACCATCATCAGAAGCAAACTTCCAGGATCAAAAATCTGGACAGCTATGCCAATAAAATGAGCACTTCCCTCTACACTCAAGGGACAAAACATTTGAAGAACCGGAACCATATTCCGAATATTGTCAAAGAACACATCCCTCAAACTTCTTCTCGTCCCGTTATTGTTCCTGATCTCCGAGAACACCTTAAACAAAAATGGGACAACATCGCAACATCTCCAGTGCAACCACTTGGACACCATTGTAACCACAAGGTTGTCATCAAGTGTTGTTGTCAGAGAACTAGACGATCTGTCTTCGATCGTTTAAACTTTTCAAATTCTGATCCTATGTCAGAAGACGAAGACAATGTTTTGTACGCTTCTGTCAACATGACTTCAAGAGACACTGGGGGTAGGAAGTGCTCTAAGCACGGGAAGCCTCGCAAGCCAAGCCAGCGGTATTTGGATCTACTCCAAGAATCCTCTGAAGGAGTATTCCAACATACCCGATCGCGAAGCTGAGATACAATCGGTCAAAGAAATCTTCAAGATTCTTCCGGTCATCCCCTTCCTTCTCATTCAGGAGATGATTCTTTCTTCGACTATGATGCATACAGTAAAACCTCAAAACAGACAGTGTCCTCCACTATACCCAGAGAAGTGACAGCTTATGTTGTCAATGAAGACCCAGATGCTTCTAGTTCAGCTAGTCAAGAACAATGAATAGCTGCACTAGAAGACAAGTTGAAGACAATGGCCGAAATGGTCGCAAGTATGCATTCCATCATTGTGGCCCAGCACACAGTGCCACCGACCGTACCTCCTACAAATTCTAAAATCATAGCATCATCGGTGCCTGTCAATGCAGGATTGGGGGTAGCATCTCTTCAAGTACCTCCTGTGCAGGTCCAACCTACACCCAGCCAATCAGGTGCTGGAGGTAGTGCTTATCACTCTGTTCCTTCCCCTAACACTGTGACTCAGCCTGCTCCTTCTACATCAGTGGAAGATGCCAATAAAGCTGTCAAGCTCCTGCGCACTCAGTTCGAGGCCTTCAAGGAAAAGGACAACTTACAAAGGTTGGGGATCAAGCAACCCTACCCAATTGAATGGAAGAAAGTCCCATTTCCTCCGAAGTACAAGATTCCAACAATCTTACTGTTCGATGGCAGCACTTCTCCCGGTCAATTCATTAACCACTTTGAGGTTATGACTATCCAACTTCAACCAAATGACGCTCTTCTTACCAGAGTATTCGTCGGCTGTTTAGCCGGCGTAGCATACGATTAGTACAGAAGCTTGCCCGAGGGTTGTATCACTTCCTTCTCTGGTTTAAAACAAATCTTCTTGGAACGATTCTATGAGGGGATCAACGACATGACTATGTCAGCCCTCAATAAAATCAAACAAAGACACAATAAAATTGCTAAAAGTTTTATTGAAAGGTTCCATCGGAAAGCTTTGAAAATGCCTCCTGGAACTCCAGCCGCTATCACCATAGACACATACAAGGCAAATCTGTTGCCTATCATCAGCATGTGGACGGGGTCCACTCAGTTCCAAGACTGGCCATCCTTTATTGTCAACGCTAAAGCAGCTAAAGTTAGCGCTGACAAATTCAAGCAACTAGGGATACAAATGTCTAACCCTGACAGGGATGAACATCAGACATCGGGTGGTGGAAATCGCCAGAACAACCGCAAAGGAAAAGAAACTTTGAATATCAACTTGACGAATAAGAACAAAGAATCTCTGGCGGTCAACGTAGCTCCCCCTACGTCCACTTCTACCCCTTCAACACCTCCACCGAGGGAACCTCGTCCGAAAGTGGAGTACTCTTTTGACGAGAATGACACAGTGAGCATCTTTGATTGCTTGATCAAAAGCAATAAGCTCCATCTCCCAGATCCCAAGAAGCCCGATGAAGTCGGTAAGACTGATCATCCTAAGTACTGTATCTATCATAGGTTCATCGGATATCCCATTCGAGCATGTTATGTGCTCAAAGGCAAAATTCAAGAGCTGGTCAAAGGTGGTGTTGTCACTCTGCAGCAAGACGAAAAGACCGTTACCGCAAATATAGTCTCAGTTCAATTCGGTGACTTTCCGCCCCAGATGGTGTAGCATGGTGTCATTCCTATCCCCAAAGCTACTCTTGAGATCGGGAATCTCCCTCCTCCACGAAGTGAAGGTCTTGTCCCCTTGTCTCTTGACAATAGTGAGATTATGTGGATTCATCCAGATCTTGCTTCAGAGTTCGAACTTTCCTCTTCCTCCAAGAAGAAAGACCGTTCCAAAGGCAAGACAAAGATTTGCAATATGGTGTCTTTTGACCCCATAGTTGATGAAGAAATCCTGCTGGGCACCAGATCAGGGAAAGCCTATCTAAAGGATTACCCCGAAGCTTAAGAGAATCCTGCTTCTTCTTCTGAGCCTGCTCCAGTGCAGCCTGCTTCTACTGAGGATATTCCTACTGCATCCTCACCGGTTGTAGAGTCTACTCCTCCCAAGCCGACGATCGCTGACAAAGAAAAACAGCAAGTCCGCTTTGACAAACCTTTGAAGAAGTTATCTCCTTTCAGACTTGAGAAGCCTTACAACTTTGACATCCAGGCTCAATTGGCCAATACACCGGCCCGACTGTCCATCTTCGAGCTCTTGCGCCTCTCCAAAGAGACTCGAAAAACTCTGAGCGAGGCTCTCATGCAAGCTGAAACTTGTCTAGCCCTTCTGAAGAAGCCGAAAGCAGAACCAGTCTCTTGCCTCCATTGTCATAGTGTGTTGGAGTTAATTCCAAACATAATTTTCACACAAGATGACATGCTGATGGAAGACAACATGCATGACCGTCCTCTCTACTATACAGGATATGTCGACTCGATGAAAGTCGATCGTATTCTTATAGATCCAGGGTCCGCTCTCAGCATCATGCCGAAGACAATGTTAGATGCGCTGAAGATCCCAGTGCTTAGTCTTTCCAGTACAATCACCACTATTCTCGGGTTCAACCAGGGAAGGAGTGAGCCTCTGGGCAAGATTCGCTTAAAACTCCAAATAGGCGATCTTCGCACAAAGGTTACCTTCTATATCATTGACAATCATGGTTGTTCTTACAATGCTTTATTGGAAAGACCGTTTCTGCACGAGCATAACATTGTCCCTTCAACTCTCTATTAATGTTTTAAATATGTTGATGACAATGGAGAGGTGCAAAAGGAGGTTGCTGATCTTTATCCTTTCAAAGGCGTCGAAGTATACTGCAACGATGCTCGTATGTACAAGGATGAGTTTATGAAGGTTGTCCTATCTCTGGACACTGAAGAAGAGCTAGAGACAGTGCCTAATAACACCCTCATCATACCTGTCAAAGGGCGTGTTTCTCGTCCTCAATCCTCCAAGCCATTGGCTATTCACTTGCCAGTCCGAAAATAACCAACTGATGATGATCATGATCAAAGGGAGCTCACCTCTTCTGAGCCGCTTGTTATTGACTTACGTCGTAACAAGGAAAAAAGGCAGCTCACTTCTTCTGAGCCACTTGTTATTGATTTATCTCATAACAAGGAAAAAAGCGAGGCTCACCTCCTCTGAGCCGCTTGTTATCGACCTCCGTCGTAACAAAGCCAATCCTTCTCCACGTTCTTCTTCTCCCCCTCTTGTAATCAATCTGACCAAGCCTGCTAAGGCTAAAGGTCCTGCTGTAAATACGGATGTACAAATTAATGAAAAAGTATCTACTTTCCAGTATACTGATGTCATTTATCATGTTAAGTGCAATTTAGATATGTTAGATAGCTTTCAGTCATTTACAATGGGAGTTGTACAGTCTCTTCAAACAGAAGTTTTATTTGAACACCCAAAGGATTCATATCATATTGTTTTCGCTCATAAGAAAGGCGAGAGTGCAATACTTTTTAGTAAAGGACCGGAACAACAATTCAGCTATACGAATGATAGCAAAAGTAATGATACGGGGCATCTTCAACTCCGTCGTTACAGTCAACAATCAAAAGACATCATTCGAAAGATGGATTATGACTTCAAGAGTGGCCTCAACTATGGTAAAGGTAGAAGAACTCCTATCCGTACGACTGTGCCGAAAGGAAAGTCAGAAATGTACTACAGTAAGACCAAAAGAGGTCTCGGATATGCTTCTCCTTCGGTATTATCTCCAGCAGCTTCTGAATCCGATAGTGAGGAGCGCTCTAACTCTTTTGATTCCAGATCATGGGTTTCTGACACCAGTATCGGTCAAGTCCATCGGCTGACTGTATCTTCTAACATGGTCTCCGTCGAACTTCCAGAAGGCTATAATGAAGATATTGAAGAAAATTTTGAAACAGATCCTTGGGCTCAACGAATGGATACCCAATGGGAACTCCGATTCGAACAAAGGGAACCTCCTACCGAAGATCAATTAGTTCAAATTGATGTAGGGGAAAGTGGATCACCTCATCCAATATTCATCAGCAAGAACCTTCCAAGGCAGATAAGCAGGAATTAATTCTTCTTATTCAAGAATATATTAACGTCTTTGCCTGGAGCTATGAAGACATGCCAGGACTAGATCCCAAAGTTGCTACTCACAAATTGAATATCTTGTCGAATGCAAAATCGGTCAAACAGCAACAACGGCGCTTCAAGCCAGAAATGATGGACGCAATCGACGATGAAGTCAAGAAGCTTATTGCTTGCGGCTTTATTCAAGAAGAACAACATCCTGATTGGGTAGCCAATGTTGTCCCAGTTCTAAAGAAAACCGAAAAAGTTCGAGTCTTCATCAACTTTCGGGATCTTAATGAAGCATGCCCAAAAGATGAATTTTCTCTCCCTATCACGAATGTCATGATTGACAACACCTGTGGGTTCGAAAGAATATCTTTTATGGACGGATTCTCCGGATACAATCAGATTCGGATGAATCCTGAAGATGAAAAACATACTTCTTTTCGTACTCCTCGCGGAGTCTACTACTATACTGTAATGCCACTTGGTCTCAAGAATGCTGGTACAACAAACCAACGAGCCATGAGTACCATCTTTCGAGATCATCTGCGTAAGACTGTCGAATGCTACCTCGATGATATTGCTGTCAAAAGTCGTCTAAAGGAAGATCACATCCAAGACTTGAGAACTATCTTCAACCTTATGCGCCAACATCAACTCAAAATGAATCCCACCAAGTCATTCTTGGGTGTCTCAAGTGGCAAATTTCTCGTCTTCGTCATTACCTCTAAGGGTATACATGTGGATCCCAAGAAGATCAAAGCCACTCAAGAGATGCGTCCTCCACGCAACCTAAAAGAGCTACGAGGATTCCAAGGTCGACTTGCGTACATCGGGTGATTCATTTTGAATATGTCTGGACGCTGCAGACCATTTACTCAACTAATAAAGAAGGGTATATATTTCGTTTGGACTAAAGAATGTCAACGAGCATTTGACGACATAAAGCGGTATCTTATGAACCCACCAGTTTTGGTGCCATCGATCTCTGGCATACCATTCTTAATGTATGTCCGTGCTATGGATCATTCATTGGGTGCTTTGCTTGCCCAAAAGAACAAGGAAGGCCATGAACAAGCCATCTACTATCTCAGTCGTACTATGATTGGTGCCGAACACTATTACAGTCCGGTCGAAAAGAAATGTCTAGCTCTTATATTTGCTGCTCAAAAGACGAGGCATTACATCATTGGCCAAACTATTCATGTCATATCCCGAGTTAATCCTCTTTGGGTACTGATGAAGAAGCCTAGCACACTCAATTCTCGGCTGGCTACATGGGCCATTCTGCTAGCTCAATATGATATGGTATATATTCCTCAAAAGTCTGTCAAAGGTCAAGCACTAGCGGATTTCTTAGCAGCTCATCCTGTTCCAGAGACATCTAAACTCTATGATGAAATTCCAGACGAGACTTTGGAATCTAATACAATCTCCGAAGAATTTTCTACTTGGCGTCTATTCTTTGATAGTGTATCCCGGATTGGACCCAATGGTGCCATTGTCGCAGGAGTTGGAGTTGTCCTTGTTTCTCCAGACGGGTCAGCTATCCAAAGAGTCTACTCTTTAGATGAGCCTTGCTCCAACAATGTGGTGGAGTACAATGCTCTACTCATCGGTCTTCAGCTAGCCAAACAACTTGACGTCGAGTATCTCGAAGTCTATGATGACTCTAAGCTGGTTGTTAATCAGGTTAGAGAAACTTATAAAGTTCGCCATCAAGATCTGGTGCCTTACTATAAAGCGACAATCAACATGGCTACATCATTTAAAGCCTTCTTTATTTAATATGTACGACGAGCTTGCAATACTGAAGGCGACGCTTTAGCCAATCTTGCAGCTGTCTTAGCCATTCCCATCAAAAGACAGCAGGTGATGGTTATCTCTAATCGGGAATTGTTCTGCGTTGAAAACAATCGTAATATTGAGTTCAGTATTCTTACTGAAGTCAATGTCATCAGTGAAGATTGGAGAACTCCTTTTATCGACTTTGTGGTCCATGACATACTCCCTGAAGATTCTAAGGAGGCTACGAGTATTCGTCGATGGTCTCTACGATTCTACTACAATCAGACCACCAAAACTCTCTACCAGCGAACTTATGACGGTCTACTCATGCGCTGTCTCGCTGGTGATGAGGCAAAGCAAGTATTCCGTGAAGCTCATGACGGTGTCTGTGAAGCACATCAACCCGGTCCTAAACTACAGGATCGCATCCGACACATGGGTTATTATTGGCCCTCTATGGTATCTGATGCCATCGAATATGCGAGGAAATGTTGAGCTTGTCAAATCCACGCAGATTTCATTCATCAACCGTTAGAATTCTTTCATCCGACTGCTGCTTTCTGGCCTTTTAAAGCTTGGGGCACGGACATCATCGGTCCCATCAATCCTTCTTCTTCTAGAGGATATCGGTTCATACTGGCCATAACCGACTACTTCTCCAAATAGGCCGAAGCTATACTATTGGATGAAGTCAAGACCAGCAGCGTCATCAACTTTGTCAAACACCATGTCATCTATCGATTTGGTGTACCTCGACGAATTATCCACGACAATGGACCTCAATTCATCAGCCAAAAGTTCACAAAGTTCTGTGACGATCATCGGATTGATAATGTCGCTTCGACAGCTTACAATCCTGCTGTTAATGGCTTAGCTGAAGCTTTCAACAAGACTATCATCAAGCTCCTCAAGAAATTTGTATCCACTAACAAACGAAACTGGAGTGAAAAGCTTGGAGAATGTCTTTGGGCCTACCGTACTACGGTCCGCAACCCTACAGGCTGTACACCCTTTTCTTTGGTATACGGCTGTGAAGCAGTTCTACCTCTGGAACTCCAAATTCCGTCTTTGAGGATTGCCATCTCCAACGAACTCATGACAGAGAACAACGATCTTCTCCGACTTCAAGAGTTAGAAGCGCTCGATGAGAAGCGGCTATTGGCTCAACAGCATATTGAGTTATACCAAGCCCGCATCTCAAAGACTTTCAACCGCAAATTTAAGGTCAGAGCCTTTCAGAAAGGATAGCTCGTTCTAACTGTAAGGCATCCTATGACTATGACTCACTCAAGCAAAGGCAAGTTCGATGCAAAGTGGGAAGGGCCTTATATCGTAAGCAAAGTCTTCTCAAATGGAGCCTATCAACTCACAGAGCTAGACGGTCGAGTTGCAATGATGCCCATCAATGGCAAATTCCTCAAGAAATATTATGTGTAAATGTAACAGACATAGATTGTAATTATCAGACAAGTTCATAAATAAAATTCAGTTTTATTTCATCTTGAATGATAGTACATAATATCAAGGAAAGTCATTATCATCCTTCTCAAAATTGGGACGCGGGCCACTACCGTCCTTATCAAAAACATAATCAGCAAAAGAGTCAAAAATATTCTTGCTGGAACCCATCAGGAACTTGCAAGCAGCTATCTTCAGGGCTTCTTCTTCTTCAGTCATCCCTGGTTCGAGAAGGAAGTCCAAGATGTCCTTTGGCGGTTAGGAGCGGACGATCCTTCGCTGACTGCCACATGTTATGGTGGAACCGGTTCAACTAGATCTTCCTCAGTACCCACTTCAACCTTCTAGGTGATCTCAGCCTTCTTGGATGCATCTCCAGACGACATTTTTATGTTGAAAAGTGAAGGTGACCATCCCATCTGATTTTCTGTTCTATTTATAGACATAGAGTCGTAAAACTATGAAGCAACACATTCATTAGACGATTCACCCGTTCATTATATCCATTTGACGGTTCATCCGTTTATCGTACTCATCTGATGGTTTACCCGTTCATTCATCACATTCATCCGACGGTTCGCCCGTTCATCACATTCATCCGACGGTTCGCCCGTTCATCACATTCATCCGACGGTTCGTCCATTCATTACATTCATCTGACGGTTCGCCCGTTCATTATCCGACGGTTTATCCGTTCATTCCACAATAATCCGACGGTTTACCCGTTCATTCATCACATTCATTTGATGGTTCATCCGTTCGTTTATCACATTTTATTTGACGGTTTGTCCGTTTACATTCATCTGATGGATCGTCCGTTCATTACAATCATTTGACGGTTCATCCGTTCATCCCGACGATTCATTTCGTTCATTTATTTTGACGAATCATCCAGTTCTTATCAGCAACTTGTCATCTTTGATTAAGTTGTCTATTGAAATAATGATATTCAATAAATTATATTTGCCACGTCCATATTACCTCTGAGCAGATATAATTGAATATGATTATTTTCCAGAATCAAGGAATATATCATGTCCTGCACCTCTGAATATATTTTCTATCGCTATTATTTATATCTAAATAAGATATGCAACAAATAATAGAGCCACAAAAATGTCTTTTTATTGATCAAAGATGAAAGATGTTACAAAGACACATATCATGAAAAATAAGAAGATACAAAAGATCCTTCTACTCATCCGGTGGTGTCATCAAATTGGTCATCTGCTGCTTCAAAATTTGTAGTCGCTCTTCATGAGATTCCATCACTCGTTTCCTAGCTTCTTCCATCCCAGATTTATCATTGAAGGTTGGTCGGGTTACTAGTCTGCGAGTAACTTCAGCTTGGTGAGCTACAGCATATTCATCTCTCTCTCGAGTCAGAACACCAAGTTGTTAAATTGCAGCTTGATGTTGAGTAGCTTCATCCTTCAGAGTTAATTGAGCAAGTCTCAATTCTTCCTGAAGACGGGCAATTTCCGCTAGCAATTCAGCAACTCTTCTTTCTTTTTCTTCAGCAACAGATGACACTGTTTCTACTTTGGAGTTGTACTCAGCGGACTTGGCAGTGAAAGTATCCAAGAGAATTTGGAAGTTAACTTTCTCAACCGCGGCCTCTTGAGACATCCGTTCAAGTTCAGCTTTCACCAGAGGCTCTACCTCTCCCGTTCTTAGCTCTTTATAGCTCTTAACTGAAGTCTCCGGCTCATCTAATATATGATCAAGAAAAGTAGCCTGAGCTTCATCACCTTGACTGCGGATGGCATTAATCAAGTAAGAGGTTGGACCTCTAACTGTAGAAAAATGAGCCTCTTCCTTCTCTATCGTCCTATCTATTAAGGGTCCCAAAGAGTTAAAGAAGAAGTTGGTGAAAGAGCTGATGACAAATTGGTTGGTGGCCAAAGCACCAGGAGTAGCAGCGACTCCTGTTGATGATGAAGCAGTAGGACGTTCAGCCACTTGGACGGGAGGCTCTTTAAATAAAGGGAGCTAAAGTAGAGCTGGTTGCTCCTCCCGGTTGTTCTTCTGCAAAAATAGATAAACTTTATCATTTTGTCTGTCATTTGCAGCTATTGAAAAGATCAAAAGTAAAAGCAGTCTTACCATGGCTTCGTTCAGTGATGATTCGGTCATCTGCTGGCCCAGATTCCAGTCTAGCAGAAGTAGCTTCAGACATTACTGCCTGGCTACTGCCTGCCTCGGAGCCACCTGACAAATGACGACTGCTGCTAGCTATCGTCGTTACAGGTACTATATCCGTGCATACTGGAGGAGCTGGAGAAGATTCAATTTCTGCATGGATCAAAGATAGAGATGTCAGCTATTAATCTATAAAAAGAAGATTGATAAATTTATTTTTTTACCTTTGGGATCAATAGTAGGAGTTTCCTCTAGGGTCACTTCCTCATTTGCAATCTTTTCGGGAGATACCTGCACCTCAACATCCTTTTCAGGATCCAGGGTGTCATCAGCTGCTTTGGGAGATATATGGACTTCAATGTCCTCTTCAGGATTCTGTGTATCATCAACAGCCTCTGATGATGTACTCTCCTCACTTTTATTATCCTCGGGAGCTTCCTCGCTGGCAGTAGCAGGGGTATGATCGACATCTTCATGAAGACCGAAGTTGCAATCATTTAATGCCTCGATCATTAGACGATCCTCCTCTTCGCGGACTATTTCTGGTGTGACAGGAAGCTGAGTAGTTTCTACCGCTGGCGAAGGAGATCGTAAAGCTTCATCTTCCCTAGGCTCTACAGCCTCATCTCTCTGTGCAGCCTCCTCTCTCTATTCAGTCTCCTCTCTCCGCTCTGGACTAGGCTCAGAGACAAGAGTAGGAGATGACATAGTAATCCTAGCAGTAGCATTCACCACCACCAAGGACAGGCTCACTTTCTTTCTCTTTCTAATAGACTGCTTCTTTCTATGAAGAGGCCTTTCTGGGCTCTCCACATCGACTACGTCAACCGGCTTTGGAATAGAAGTCAGCGTGGTTGCCTCTTCTCGTTGGATTGACTCGACCATCTGCCGAGATTATGATCTGGTAGTAACTTTCTCTGGTTTATCTAGGATAAGTTTTTTCTTTGCAGCTGGGGAAGAAGGTTCGCCAATCCTTCTTTTTCTCTCTCTGGCCGGAGATTTAACAACTTTCAGAGAAATTCTCAGTGGTTGATTTACTTCCTCAGAGAAGTTTGCTTCCCTGAAAGCTTCCAATGGATCATCTACCGGTTCATGTTGCTCATCATTTGCTGGAGCTAGTATAGCAGTTGCTCCTTTCTTCAGATGCGTCGCCGTTGCGAAGCTATCCACCAGACTGAAATTCTCGGCAAAAGTGTTGGCAGCTGTGTAGAACAATGAATATGTATATAACATTCTAGGTCAATTATCATTCTTGTTTGGCATCGAGAACACTGTCCTAGTATCTCGAGCGTTGTATTAGGCCCATGCTCTGGCACCATCAATCAGGTACCCCTTTCCTTGTAGGCAAGTTATAGCGTTGCCTACATGGAATTGGTCCTAACCAAATTGACGAGCAAAGCGACTCGGCAGATATGGTTCCAGATAGCACTCCTCCTCAAATCTGTATACCAAATGCGATGGTCTGATCACCTTCAGCCAGTCAAAAGCTGCTCGACCCAGTGGTTGCCTCCCAAGGTCAACCAGATTTGTTGCCATGAATTCGTAACCAGCTGGAGGGGCAAAGCAATAAAAATTCTATCCCTTGCCAAGGTTCAGAGCACGTCTGCAGTCCTTCAGACTAAAGTACGCCCACTTGCTACGGGAGAATCTCCGAAGGAAGCTACCACCGACTGCTCCCATGTCGGGGTTCATCAAAGACGGATGGTGCAGAAGCAACCACCCTAATAGATAGGTGTAGGGCAACTCCAGTCTAGGAAAGTTCCACTTCTCACCCTTCCATTTGATCATGGAGTCGACATACAAACGAAGACCTGCATTTATTCTACAGGTCATCGCTGATAGCAAATCCATCCGGTAGCCGAAGACTAACCGGACGGCAGCGAAGAGTACGCCACGGTGGAAGCGGTCTACGACGCTTGCTCCGGGTACAACAAATCGACGGAGCCAGTATGTCAAAAATCCTGCTAGCTGGGCTTCTTGTGACATGGACCTGTAGCCCATTCTTATAAAGCTTTCAACAAAATCTTCGGGCTTGAGCGGAGGGTATTGGTGTTCATCAGTAACTCTGATATCCATTTTCTTATTCTCTTCCATCAGTTTTATTACTTCACTGTGGCTGAGAGATTGGAAGAAAGCTAGATTGCATGAGTCATGATCTTTGGTCTTTTTCTCAATAATATGGTTAAGAAAAAGATACGGCAACCACTTTGAGGAATAACATGTGCCGGAAGAGCCGCTCTTGTAGTACAGGGAGCATATGTTATAATAGCACAGTAGTTCGTTGAAACTGCTACCATCTCTGCATTTTCCCGACGTAGTCTATCTAACTCGTCGTTTGTGGGAACATACTCCTCATAAGGGAAGTCTCCCGTTGGTAGGCATGAGATATACTTCATCTCATGGAGGGCCAATCCCATCTCCCCGCAGGGCGTCATGAACGTCCCTGTCCTATAGTTATACCTCTCTGCCAGGGCTAGAAACAGATGAGGGTTTGGGTGGAAGCCATACACGGTAGCATATACCGTATTATAAAGCTCGATCTCTTTAAGTTTATCTTCAAACTGAGCCAATACCCAGATGGCTATGCAGTTCCACCTCCTGTTCTCCAGATTCACCAGACCGGTCAGCCGGATGTCCTGATCCGGATATCTGCCTTCAGCCTTTGCATACTCATTAGCAAAAACTGGTGTCCTCACCGGAATCAATAAAGAAGAGTTCTCTGGAGGGATACAACCTGGCTTTAACCCTCTGAGTAAAGTGTTGTGTCGCTAAGAAGAGCTATAGAACATGTCTCTATTGTTCGGGCCTTTCTTGACACAGATCTTTCCTGTCCTTGCATGTTGAAGGGGAGTAATGTCCCAGTCCATCCTCCTGGGATGGCTTGCAAGAGCATATCGTGCTAGAGGGAGGCATCTAGCAATGTCCGGTAACAGGATCAGTTTCTCCTTTCTTTGGAAAGTTCTTTGCTCAACACGGGGTCTTGGTTGAGAACTCTTGTCGATGGCTTCGCCAAATAGGAACATAGGTTTCTTGTGGGTGATGGCGTCAGCAGACTGCAAGGGCTGCCCATTCATCAGACTTAACAAAGTCTCATTGTCCTGTGCTATCAAAATAGCTTGGCGGGAGGATGGCAGAGCATATTGTAGGAAGAGCACATGGGATAAATCTTCTTTGAATTCCGGCTCAGTAAGGGACCCTGCAAATATTTCATAATCAAGGTCCTCTCTGATGTTAACTGCATCAAACAGAAAAAAAAACATAATTTAGTACAAGTAAAATCAAAGATTCTGTCATCAGATTATGCAAGCATCAGATTGTGCAACCATCAGATTGCGCAACAATAGCTTCTATGCGTAAACTATCCAGTGGCGCCAACTCATCCACTTACGCAAGCCATCAAATTGCGCTGAATAACTTGCGTAAAGTATCAGTTTGTGCTGGACAGCCTTGCGCAAATCAGCAGACTGTGCTGACTTTTGTCAGCGCGTTCTAACCGATTGCGCAAGAAAATAGTCTTCATAAAAATGAAGATTATTGGATTTTGTGCAACCGAAACCCTAAACAGGGCGGCGCAACATAACCAAATCTCTAAAAAGAGATCGGTTTGGAGGTGCAGCAATGACGAAGAACCCTAAAAAGGGTTTTCGATCAGATGTCTACCTTGCAGTGCTGGGTGAGCCACCTCATGTCGAGAAGGACGCGACGCAGCACGAGCCGAAGACTCGGATGGGGCCTTCCCTTTCTCGACGGCGGAGCGCTTTAGAGCCATGAAGATCGACCAGAAGAAGAAGAATCAGGAAAGCTCAGGAAGTTTTCTCTTTTGAAAGTTCGAAAGCAAGTAAAGAATGGCAGAGAGAGAATGGAGAACTATTTATAGTTTTCAAGAATGAACAGACTCCTCAGATTGAGCCGGATAAATAGGAGCTAATTCCTCCGATTGCGCAGACAGGTCATCATATACGCAACTTGATTTTCAAATCAAAATTCAAAGTATTTCGAAGGTTTGATTATTTTTCAAACTTCGAAAACTTTGAAGGGGGTCTTGTAGGTCCTAAAAATCAAGTTGCACCCATCAACAAAGTCATCAAAATCAAATTATACATCCTTCAAGTGAACTGCACAGAAGACAGATTGTGCAACAATTCGATTGCGCAGGCTGAACTGCGCACTCATCCAAGTGCGCATGCTGACGTGGCCTTGCGATCATTACCTGACAGAAAATTACATCTTCTGACAGATGACAGCACGAAGAACGATAAAACTGTTCGTTTATCGTGCAACACAGCGCTCGAGGACAGCTGTATATGGAGCACAATCTGCCTGCAGCACAATCTAGCCCAGCGCCGTCCATCCTAGCGCAATCCGAAGCCAGCGCAATTCAGTAGGCGTACTCCATCAATACAACTGACAAAAGTACACGTGGCCTTCATGCCATCCATGACTCATTACGTGGTAACTGTCTGTACACGATCATACGCATTTCAATCAAATAATGCCATGTGTCCAATACAGTTGGCCCACGATCAAACAACTGCTAGCGCAGTCTGATGTCTGCGCGGTCCAATGCAGTGCAATCCATCTTGCGCTGTCCAGAATAACTAAAAAGTAGTTATTTCCAGAACTCTATAAATAGAGTTTCTAGTCCTTCCTAGAGGGGATCATATACACATTCAGAGATCAGAGATCATCACCAGAGATCAGGAGTTCTTGCCAAAGTGCTGCTGTAATCTTCAGAGGCTACCGTCTTCAAAGTTCACATCGTCCAAGGGATAAAGCGATCGTCATTCAGATCGGATTCCTATAGTTGTACTTTCCTAGAATTCTTGTAATCCTCTTTACAAAGTTTGTTGAAATAAAGATCAAATTTTGTTTTTGCAAACAGTACATGCGGCACACATGAAGATGAAGGCTCGCACATAAAGCATGCGACGTAGCCATAGCAGTTAGGGTTTTAAGCTCGCACAGTGCCCTTACCAACAATAGGGGGGTGGACGTCAGGGTGAACTGCGGGCACGTCGGCGGGCGGAGGAGCGGCCACAGTCGTAGTAGAAGCAGCTTTCTTGCCCTTCGCCGCCGCAGCCGACGAAGATGCCGCCTTCTTATCCTTCGTCGCAACAGTCTTCTTGGGAGCCATTGGTGATCGAAGAAGAGGATGATAATCGGGACAGGAAAGGTTTGGATTGAAGGAGAGAGTAAAGAAGTTTCTTCTCTGGAAATCCTCTTATTTATAAGAGGACAAAAAAGGGGGGACACGTAGACCAATAACCGCTTCCGGTCGTGTGCTGCAGGCAAATCAAAAACCGACTCCTCGAATTTCGCCCCCTCTCTCATAAAAGAGATTCACCCAGGGCATAAAATACAAAGATTTAATGAACCGACCCTTGGGATTCCCCCAAAAGACGGCTCTAAAATGAATTAAAGGCAATTAATGACAAGCACACGTGGCAGGAAGCCCATGCGGCTAGGAAATGTATGTGGCTAGACAGGCCATGCGACAAGGAGGCCATGCAGCCCAGAAATCTATGAGGTCATGCGGCTGAGATATCCATGCGGTCCGAAGAATTTTCTTATAGCCATGCTTCTTATTCAAAGTGTTTCAATTTTGCAAATTGAAAACTTTGAATGAGGTCTTATAGAAGCATGGAAAAGAGCATGATTGCCCATACGGCTCAGAACAAAAAAACTCATGCGGTTCGAAAACAGACGAGCTTTATGCGGCTCAAGAACATCGTACGGTTCAAAAGTCACCCACTTGGACATGCGGCTCAAGCAAACACCACGTGGCCTTCTGCGGTTCGGCCATTAAGCAAAGGCCCTATTTAATGCTCTGACATAAAGAAGAACTGACGGCTCTGCCATAAAGCTGCCTTAAAGACTCTGTCATAATGGCAGACTCCTAGGGAAACGAAGGAAATCTCTGACACAAACCCCAAAAAATCCTTCGTGCGGCCTTGACACGTGGACAGTCGCATGCGGCTAAGGCAGAGGCCACCCCATGCGGCTCAGGCAGAGGCCATCCCATGCGGTTCAGGAAGCGGCCTCCTCATGTGGCTCAGGCAGAGGCCATTCCATGCGGCTCAGGAAGAGGCCTCCTCATGCGGCTCAGGTAGGGAACCTACGCTCATGCGGCTCACGAAGACTATCTTCATGCGGCTCACTGAGAAGCCACTCATCATGCGGTCACCTACGCTCATGCGGCTCAGATCATTTCTATACGCGGCTCAGTAGGAAACAATCCTCATGCGGTTCAGATTTCCTAAATGGCTCGTGGTTAAGACACGTGGCAGAAGATTAGTTTTTCCTGCGTCCCTACAGCTAGCAGAATAATAATAATGGGACACGTGGCATCAAATCGATCAAGATTCATCAACAAATCCCAACAACCAGGTTTAATGCCATCCTCATAATTATTGGGATCAAATCAGATCATTTGCAATCATGTAAATCGAACACGTGGCGGGAGATCCAAGCTTGGCATAACAAATCATGAAGATTTATGGCAATCATCATTAATTGCCCATAGAGATTTGATACAATCTATATTAATTACCTAGATTTGTTACAATCAGAATGAAGGGCCCAGATTAATTGATCCTTAACCGCCGACTTATCATGGAGGTAATCATTGCAAACCCTAATGATTGCATCCCACTCCTATAAATAGCAAGGTACCATTTCCTTGCGAAGAGGACTTTTTTTGAAGAGCACGAGAGCACCTGAAGAAACTTGAAGAGATAGAGCAGAGAGACAAAGGCACGTACAGAGGGCATCCTGAGATCATTTCTTCCCTGGAGCCAAGGGTGCATCCGATCGTCCAAGGAGGAAGGCAGAGCTGCCGTCGCTTTCCCGAGCCTCTACCGTCATCCCCCAGAATCTAAAATAAACAATTGTACTTAGATTGCTGTACCTAGGTTTTCGTCCCTAAGCTTTCTTTGTACAAGCGAGTTTGTATTGTGAAGTAAAAGTCCAGTCCTCCAATATAATTGTTCTGTTCTTTTATATTTTATGGCAAACAGTACGTATCCTAAAAGATGGCCAGAGTACGAATTTATGGTTGGATTCCTGGCTTATACACAAAGGGCTATTAAAGTGGGTCAGAGATCATGCTGCACCCTAAGCTTTCAAGAAGACAAAGGTCGCGAGCATCATCGATGGGAATACCTGGTTGATAGAGGACTACCGGTATAAGAGTTCGTTGAGGCCGCACATTCATCAAGTCCAAATTGATCCCGCCTTATAGGCGGTCAAGTGGGGTTGGCTAGACTCCCATACGGGAGAGTTCAATACCTATACTGCCTTCAACCAGGCTCGAGCATTAGGCAATAAATGGGAGTTTGCTGACATAATCTGGTACAAGCATGCTGCACGTAAAACTCAGTTGTGTTTATACAAGTTGACGCGAGGACGGTTACTCACTAAAGATAGTCTTGACTAGTTTGGAATTCTGAATGCTAACAGGAGTTATGTTTTGTGCTGGCAACAAGATGAGACTGCTAGGCATCTCTTCTTTGATTGTGAGGTCGCTAGAGAGATTTGCGAGCGCAGGAGCAGAAGTTAGGAGCAAATCTCCCTAGAAGTGTGGGGTATGAGGATGTGATTAGATACATCTTGAATGGTAAGCACAAGGGTCTAGAGTGGTACACTGAAGCAAGAATAAGGCTAGCAGCAGCTGTCTGGCACGTCTAGAGAGAGCGAAACACTCGAGTCTTTAAGTGTAAATATAATTCGATTAGAGGGTTAGTTTACAACATCAAATATGATGTTTCTTGTATGAGGTTGCCAAGGGGCACCAATTGAGTGTACGATTTCTGAATTTTAATAAATTACCTTTTCCAATATATATATATATATATATATATATATATATATAAATATAAATATATATATATATATATAAATATAAATAAATAAATAAATATATATATATATATATATATATATATATATATAAGGATCTGCACTTCCTACCATACAGTGCCTCGAATGGTGCCATCGGGATGCTGGCCTGAAAACTGTTGTTGTACGAGAACTCCACCAGGAGCAGGTGATCTTCCCACGATCCACCGAAGTCAAGTGTACATGACCGCAATATATCCTCAAGAGTCTGGATGGTGCGCTCTGATTGGCCATCTGTCTGCGAATGATATGCTGAGCAAAACTGAAGGTGAGTTCCCAAACTCTCTTGCAGGCTGCACCAAAAGTGTGACGTGAATCTTGAATCCCGGTCTGAGATGAGACTAACGGGCACACCGTGAAGCCTAAAAATCTGCCTGAGGTACATCTCTGCCAACTGAGCCGTTGACTGCCCAACTCTGAATGGGAGAAAATAAGCCACCTTCGTGAGCCGGTCAACTATAACCCAAATAGCATCTCGACCAGCCGGGGATCTAGGCAATCCAGTCACAAAATCCATGGTCACATGCTCCTATTTCCATTCTGGAATCGGCAAGGGCTGAAGAAGTCCAGCGGGCCTCTGACGTTCAGCTTTAACCTGCTGGCAAACCAAACATCGAGAGACAAACCGGGCTATCTCCCTCTTCATGCCATTCCACCAGAAATGCTGACGAATATCACGGTACATCTTCGTACCACCAAGATGAATAGAATACTGCAAACTGTGAGCTTCTGCCATAACTTCCTGTCTGATATCTTCACTAGGTACACAAAGACGAGTGCCATACCGAAGTGTACCATCTTCATGAATGCACAACTCTGGTCTTTTTTCTGCCTCACAATCTGCTCTGAGCCGCTGAATCTTGGAATCTATAGACTGCGCCATCCGGATTCTCTCAACTATGCTGGACTGAACCTGTAGACTGGCCATCAATGCCACACTGGTAGGAAGAACCACCTCAATTCCCATCTTCTAAAAATCTTCTAATATCTTTGGTTGTGCAGTTAGGAGGTAAACTCCGGCTCTCCGGCTCAACGCATCTGTTACAACGTTGGCCTTCCCTGGGTGATATTGCAAGTCCACATCGTAGTCCACCAGTAGCTCAAGCCATCTTCTCTGCCGCATATTAAGGTCCTTCTGGGTGAAAACATACTTCAGGCTCTTGTGATCTATAAATATCTCCACCCTATCTCCATACAAGTAGTGCCTCCATAACTTAAGTGCAAACACTACTGCTGCCCGCTCCAAGTCGTGGGTCGGGTAATTCTTCTCATAATCACGAAGTTGACGTGATGCATAAGATATTACCTTCCCATGCTGCATCAAGCCACACCCCAATCCTCTGCCTGAAGCGTCGCAATAAACTGTGAATCCTCCGGTCCCATCTGAAAGTGTGAGAATGGGAGCCGTTATCAACCCTCACTTCAACTTCTCAAATGATTCCTGACACTCTGTTGTCCAAGCAAACTGTACATCCTTGCGGGTCAACTGGATCATCGGGGCCGAAATCCTTGCAAGATCTGAAATGAATCGCCGGTAGTAGCCGGCCAATCCAAGGAAGCTGCGAACCTCTGCTACTGAGCTGGGTACTGGCCATGACTCGATAGCCACAATCTTCTGGGGATCCACTTCCACTCCTCCTCGAGTATTGATGTGACCCAAGTACGAAATGCGATCGAGCCAGAACTCGCATTTATTGAACTTGGCGTACAACTGATGCTCTCTAAGCTTCTGAAGGACGATTCTGAGATGCTGCTCATGCTCTGCTTCGCTCTTGCTGTAGACCAGGATATCATCTAGGAACATGATCACGAACTGATCCAAGTAAGGCATGAAAATACGATTCATGAGATCTATGGCGCATTGGTCGCTCCAAAGGGCATAACAAGGAACTCCCAATGTCCATACCTAGATCGAAAGGCTGTCTTCGGGATGTCCTGCTCTCTGACTCTGATCTAGTGGTATCCTGACCGTAAGTCTATCTTCAAAAATACCGAAGCCCCTCTGAGTTGATCAAACAAGTCATCTATCCTCGGGAGAGGGTATCTGTTCTTGATTGTCACTGAGTTCAAGGTACGCTAATCTACACATAGCCTGGACATACTATTCTTCTTTTTCAAAAGAAGCATCGGGGCTCCCCAAGGCGATCCACTTGCACGAATGAATCCCTTGGTCCTGAGTTCTTCAATCATCTTGTACAAAATCTCCAACTCTGAAGACGCCATTCTGTAGACTCGCTCTGATACTGGTGCGGTTTTGGGGATCAAGTCTATAGTGAACTCGATCTCCCACTCTGGCGGCAACCCAAGAAGTTCTTCTGGAAAGACATCTGGAAACTCTTCAACTATCCTGGGCAACTGCTCTACTGCTACTGCCATCCGTAATACTGGGGAAGATGGCTCCACTGCGCCTCTGGAAAATGAAAACTCTGGCTCGCCTGGAATGCTGAAAACAACCCTGCCAATATGGCAGTCTATCCTAGCATACTGGTTCCTCAACCAATCCATGCCTAAAACTATATCATAGTCTGCCATAGGGAATTCTATAAATCTAGCGGGAAACTCTCTACCGCTAACTACGATCCGACACGAGAAAAACACTCGATCTACTCCCACAAGACCATTGCCAGTAAGTATATTAAGCCTCACTGATAATGACTCGGGCATCAGTCCTATCCGTGTCACGAATCATGCAGACATGAATGAATGCGATGCACCAGAATCAAATAATACCAATGCTGGAGAGGAGTTGACGAGAATAGTACCTGCCAGTACCTCACCTGGTACAACTTTTTCTTCCATAGTCATCATCATGGCCTGACCTCTAGCTGCGGGTCCCCTCTGCTAGAAACCTCTCTGCCTGCTCTGCACTTGGGCTTGGGTATACTGCTGCTGGTTCTGCTGATGAAACGCCTGGGCCTGAGGCAACAATGGCCTCGGGTACTGCTGCTGCTGCATAGGTGCTGGTCCCCTAACCGATGGACAGGTTAGGTTGGAAAAGGATGAACTACCCCTATTCGGGCAGGCTCCTATCTTGTGATCTGTCGTTCCATAAGCCAGGCACAATCCCTGCGCCCTACGATAATCTGCCACCACATGGCCTGGCTTCCCACAATGAGAACATCCCATCACGAAAGTCTGCTTCTGCTTCTGCTTCTGCAGGTACGTCGGGGTCGAATGCTGAACCGACGTTACTGAGTCCGCCTGCCTCAAAGTTCCAATAGTCAAACCCCTAGCTGTCGGGACGGGAGCTGATGATTGGTGCATCTGACTGTGGGACCGCTTCCTACCTCCGGTCCTATCCACAATCCTCTGGAAGGTGTACTCGTGCCTCCTAGCTGCTCTCAATACTGTATCGAACGTCTGGTGCTCGAACTGCTATATATATATATGGTTTTGGTTTTGGTTTTAAATAAATCGGTTTGAATAATTAAACCATAGTCGAGGATAAAATCTGACAATCATATGTTAGATTATAATCATGTTAACTGAATTTTTCCTCACTAGCTAGCTTGGCTATAATAAATCATGGGTTTTTAACTCATATGAGTGGTTACAATACTCAATGCACCATAACATGTCATTAGAATATAGCCACAACATGATCCATAAATTTTATCTCGATACGGAATCAAATTTCAAAAAATGATCGATCAAACATGATAAGTGGATCAAAAAAATTAAGAAAATCATGAACATTTAGGGAATTATATTTCGTAATTAAGTAAAATTTTCCTAGCATCCCTATCAGATCCTATTACAGGCTTGTAGTAGTATGACTAAGTCTTGGTACTACCACAACATCGTACTATTTGCAAAGAGTGACCTGCATGGGCCACCATGAAATTGTATCATCAATCGCTCCTAAATAACTGGATACGAGTACGTGAGTGCGCCTCGCGTACTACCACCGATACCGTGACATAAGTTGGGCGTACCCTAGTACTCGTACCTGATTATCCGAGAGTAGGTCATGACATCCATCCTCAAAATTTCTTGACCACACCAACTCATCCATGACATGTTTCTGATCGTTATCGATCTATGTCAACTGCTCCCGGTGACCGGATTTGATCGCTCGATAAATGGCATATTCGATCGACCATCTATTCGACCTCCGAACTACAAAACTACTGTGGAAAGTTTCAACGACATATTCATGACCCATGCAGACCCTTCTCTGTCGTCCATGATGCCTGTGCATGTAGAGTAACTTAATCCATTTTCGAAAGTATCAAAAAATTAAGGATGCTCTGTCACAGAAATTGACCACATATTTTTGGGAAGTTTGTACATGTTGAGTATCCATTCGACCATTTTGCAAACAAATTATGTAGGTACAACCTCAGTTATCTCTTAGCTAAACCAAAAAAATTTGTAGGTTAATTCGATTATTGTACAGATCAAAATCAACAACGAAACATGCTTCATAAACTGTTTTAAAAATAAAATTAATATTGGATGGGTGTCTTCCCGACACCCAGACCACACCAACAAAAATTGATCATACCAAAAGGTGCGTACGGTAATATCTAACATGTAAACTACGACAAAATTTAAATTTGTTGCATATATACGTTGAATTTGGCCGATATTCGTCAAAAAGACAATATTAGAGATTTTATGGAAATTCAAATTAGTTTGTACATGCTTGTTGTGTTACGATGAGGCTTACATCACTGGACTCGCAATGTCTTACTTGCCTAGTGACCCGAGTTTCATCTAATTATATGACATCGACCGAATCACCGTATTATAGGCCCCATGATCCAAATAATCAGACAATTTGTGTTCGGCTCATCAAAATCCAATTCTGGACATACATTAAGATCATATTGTTATTGTGGCCATGTTTAACATATAACTTGCAATATGGACACTATAACCCTGGCACATTTTTTGGTGCAATGTGAGGTCCCCTACGGATATCGTTTTGACCTGAAACTGCTAAATTTGGCTCTATATCCAAATTGAACTTATAGGTAGTGTTTTCATAGTATCTCACCTATTTCAGACGTATTGGTGATATTTCAGCATTTAGTGACATCTATGCCTTTTACTTTTTGTGCTACTTCTGATTTGACGACTCCGTAGCTAAAACGTCATCAAATCACCATTCCAACTTGTAAGCCACCTGGATTTTTAGAGTTATTTTTTAAATTTATTTCTATTTAGTATATTTATTAATAGATATTTTTCTATTATTATTTATAATCATAATATATACTTTTATGTAGCTTTGATTTTGGAGCACAAGAAATGCCAATCTCTAGAAACTTCTTTCATGAATTTTCATCTAGACGATTTTAACTTTACTTTGATATATCATGTCCCACTCAAATATATCTTCTTATATTCGATTTTCATACAACTTTTGGGTCAATTTAGCCCAAAAGTTTATCTACAGTAAAACATGTTGTATTTTCCAACTTAAATTTTGGACTCGACATCGATCCATCCTAAATGTCCCAATACATAATTTCGACTATTTTTGAGACTACTACACACATGCCTATGGTGTCCCACTCAATTGAGTTCCTATGTGCTACTTATTTTCAAATGGCACATAAGACCATTTTTAGTCATTTCGGTGTTTATTTCTCATAGAAATTATTCCATGGCCCAATCCTAACCAACCTAGCCTAGTGGGGACCACCCTATTTTGCCAAACCATAATATAATCATTTTATTTTGAATTTATTTGAATTATGCACAGCCATGTGCACAAATTCATGCATCTTTAACCATAGTCAAACATCCTATCTAATTAAGGAAACCCTTTCCACTCAAATTTAAATTAATTGATTCAAGGACCAAATAAACTCCAAATCTAATCAAACCAAACCCTATATTTCCATAAATTGGAGAAGAGGAAACCCTTATATAAAGAACCTCTCCGTAGCAGCCCACTTTTCTTCCCCGTCCCCAAATCTGCCCACCTCCGCAATAGGCCGATGCCCACTAAGCCAAGGCCGACTACCACTTCCAACACCTATTATTTGACTTGTAATCCATCTAGGGCCGACCACCTCAGCCTCGATGCTACCAAGGCTGTCACTCCCTTTTTCCGTTATACGTATTTTCAGTATACGTGTACGCACTCCCGACCCGTATTTTGACTTGTCTAGTATGGCTTGGCTTGGTTTGGTCTTGGTTTAGCTTGGCTTAGGTTATTTTGTCTAGGTTTGAGCCAAGTTGATTCAAGATGAAACCACCCCTTTATAACCCAACTACTTTTTGTCTCTCTTAATTATTTCTCATAACTTCCTCTTCTCTATTAAAACCTCTCCCCCTCCAAAGGCAAGTGCTAGCTTGCTTCATGGAGGAACTCCATTTTTGTTGTTCTATTATCTTTCCTACATGATTCTAAGGCTATTTAGTACTTGGTATTTTTGGTTTTGAAGGATTAGTTTTTGTAGATCTATGTTTATGCAAAACTTGATTTTCTTAGGTTTTGATCTCTCAAATTTCATTATTTTTAAGTTTTGATTGTTCCATTTTGTAGAGAATTCAATTTTACTCAAGTTAGACCTTTGAAAACCTAGATTTTGATTTATTTTGAGTGATTTATGATCTTGAGAAGTTCATGGGTTCAATGAACTTGTGTTCTCGGGTTGGAGAAGATGTACAGTACTGGGCGCATAGAATTGTTATGTGCCCACTGCACGCTTTCTTGGGAACATAGTTTTATATGCGCCCAAGTCTTCCTTACTTCGTCATGTGGGCGCATAGCCCCAAGGCCCTCCCTGGCTTGGGCATATAGTTTTGTATGCGGCCAAGTGCACCCATGTTCTCTGCTTGGGCACATAGTTTTCCTTATGCGCCCACTTGTCATGAAAGATGGCCTCCAAACATATATTCCAAGTACACGATGCCTCAATCATGTGGGCGCATGTATGTGGGCACATAGACTATGCTCCCTGCCTTCCTCAGGTGGGCGCATACATGTAGGGGCATGCCCTTAGGCGCATAGCCTTGGGTACATGCTATTCATGACATCCCATGGTCCTTAGTGTAAATTGTGACTTTGTTTGTACTCTTTACTTAACTAAGTCCTACATGAATTTTCTATGTTGCACATGTACTTTGAGCTATAAAAACGATCTTGGTATGGCACGAACACTCTCTAACAACTACTTGATAGTGGCCCGCCGTGGTGCACTTACATAAACACGATATAACATTATAACTTTACATGATAACTCTAGATAGTGATCCATTGTGGTACACTCTTGACAAGTAACTTGACATGATAATTCTTGATGGTGGTCCGTTGTGGCGCACCCTTGACAAGTAATCTTGATAAGTAACCTAACATGATAAATCTTGATATGCTGTTGTGACGGCTATCTTGACTTGCTAAGTAACTCTTGTCTTGACACCGTGGATGGTTGTGCTTGTATAAGCTACATGTCTCACCTTGCATCATGTCTAGGACATGAATTTCTGATTTCCATGGTCGGGGATTCGTACTGAATCTGACTAGGATAATGACTAGATTGATCAAGTAGTTCATGAAGTGATTTTCCAGCTACATGCAGTCCCGTTATCTGGGCGCCCTAATTGGACTTGTAGCCTGCCGTCGAGTAGGGCACATTTCTAGCGCACTCTCATGTGTTGCACCCCCAAGTCACCTAATCCAACTCTCTCAATTTGTGACTGGATAATCTGGATTAAGACTGCAGGGCTTATGGCTGTTGGAACATCTCGATGCATCATGTTAGTAACTAATCTTGTGATAACCCTAGTTAGTTAAAGTATCAAGCCGTACTCATTGTCTGGCCATGATTGATGGAAGGATCTAGTCTGGTCTTGTCTAGGAAAGTCTAGTACATGGTTATTTCAGCACGTTACTGTTATACTTTACTTTATTAATAATTGGTTAGAGACTAAGTTCTGTTCAGGTGCAGGTTACAACCGCGATCCTTGTTTGGTTTACGGGTTGTAACTTGGTTACTGGAATAGTCCTTTAATTATCTTATCATTTATCATCCTGTTTTCTTTAATTCATATCTTTCGATATCATTATGTCTTTATGTGCTAATATGTTGGTTTTAGTTCTTAAGTGAAGCCTCTCTTGTGGCACTTGATCTTTCTGGGTCTGACCCAGCTGGTTTTGTATGGCCAGATTTCGGAGTAGCACCCGAGGATCTTCTAGTCTTCCAGCCAGATAGTGAACACTAGACGCAATCCTGGCAACGAGTGGGTTTTATTTTGCTCTTCCACTCTATTGTAAATTATTCTTTTGAGGCGTTTAGCCACCGAGCAAGTGTTAGCTCATTTTAAAATTACATTGATTGACAAATCCTAGGGTTGATCATGTATGACTTAAACTCTGGCTAGTCTTCGTATATTGTATGACTAGCTTCATGATCATCTGAATATGTAATGTATGGGATACCTTACTTTCTATGTCTGATGATCTACCATCTTGTTATATTTACTTACTTGCTTGAGATTGAGACACTAGGCTTATTCTTGGCCATAAGTGACTCTTGGCTTATAGTTAAACCCTCATACATCTAGACAGCCGTGATCGTATTGCAAGGTAGGATTCACTTAAATGCATGTAGCTTGCTGTGTATGTCCCCCTTCTCCAGTATTCTGGTTCTGGGGCGTGACAAAGGCACCACTCTATCACCCCAAGGTGTCTTGCGGCCTAGAACAGCCCCTACGATCCGCGACGGCCGCTCAAACTCGACCCCGACGTGCTATCAAAAAATCACAGTAGGTACGTCATATTGCGAATGCATTTTATCCACTTCTAGACATCGAAGCCTCATGGGACCAAGAATTCTGGGTTTCACTACATGTCTACTACCTTTCTATAAAGTTTCATGTGAAAAATTCTTCCTAGATTGATCGGGGCACACATTTTACCCAAGTGTATCCAGATCTAGCACTGTTCATTGTGGGAATGATTGAGACTATTTAGATTCATCTTTAGCATCGATATCATATATGAAAGCGACCGTATTTCGATTACCTACAACTTTCGCTCAATTTTTTCAAAATTTTTCTGTTTTATTGCCCGAATAATTCGATCTTTGAAGGATAAAATTCTGCCGTAAAATAAACTATCAACATTACCATCTTGTGAGTCCCAAATAATTTTATATGCATCCAATGCTCTATACCAATGATCCTCTACTCATGATCATGAATATTTGTTAATTTAAATAATTGTTTACTATTTATTTTAGAATATTAAAGTTAGTTTATTTATGGTTAAACAAGTTCTAATAACGTATATTTATCAATGTGGATCTTAGTTTGATCATGTGTTGATTTCTAAATAGTTTTTAAGCGATAATAATAACATAAAAAGTATTTTCAGAAAATTATTTATTTATTTTAGAATTTATACTGAATATTATATATATTTTTGTGTGATTTTATGTTATATCTATAAGTTTACTACGAATAGCTATATGGTAAATGACTAGTTGTAAACCCCCAAAATTTTTAAAAACTTTTTAGGATTTATTTCATTTGAATATTTAGTTGGTTAAATTTCTCATATCATATTGTGACTATCCTTTCCCATTTTTAATATTTAATTATTTATTATTATTTATTGGATTGAAAATTTTATTTAAGATTGATTCTTTTGTGAACTCATTGTTAAATGATTTATGAAAATATATGAGTACATATATATAAGAAGATATATGCATATGTAAGGCTATATATAGGTGATATATAAATAATCTCTCCTTATACTCAATATTAATTTAAAAAAAATATCCCAATTACTTGTTAAATTATTTTATTGAATTTTATTAAAAGTTAATTTTTAGACCACTGAATAATTAGAAATTAGTTATATATATATAAATATATATATATATATATATATATATAAAATATATATATATATAATATATATATATATATATATATATTATATATATATATATATATATATATATATATATATATATTATATATATATATATATAAAATATATATATATATATATAAATATATTTATATATATATATATATATATTTTATATTATATCATATATATATTTTATATTATATTATATATATATTTTATATATATATAATATATATATATATATATATATATAATATATATATATATATGAGGAAGACCCAGGCCAGCCGAGGAAGCCGGAGGGAGCCCCCATCCTCGCCTCTCCGCCCACCTCACCCTTGGGATATGGTGGCAAGGCTGGTCGGCCGGCTTTTCCGGCCCGACCACCCCCTTTGGCTTCTTCGTTCCCCTAGGAGGCTCTCCCTCCTCCCCAGGCTGGCCGAGCTCCGCCTGGCACGCCCCCCAGTGGGGCCCCCTCTCACCTCGCCGGCTTCCCTCCGACCGGTTTCCCCCTATTTCCTGCCAACGTCCTTTCCCAACCCCATCGGCGTCGTCGCCATCCTCGGAGGAAGCGGTGCCACTGGAATAGGCGAGACTCTTCTTCAACTGCCGCTCCGAAGGGTGTGCCCCCTCCCGCTCAGGAACCCCCTTCTCTGTTTGCCCCTACCGCTGCTACGCCGGGCGCGCCTCCTCTCCCGGTGCTTTCCTCCATCCCGGCGCCTCCACCGGTCGCCGCTCCTCTTACATGGCTGGCGCCCCCTCCCGAAGCGGTGACGTCCTCCCCCGCGGAGGCGACCACGTTCCTCTCCCTTCGGTGGCCGACGCCGCCCATACCGGCTCATGGCGGCCCAGGACCGGTCCACGTCTCCTTCCCTCCTTGCACGCTGGCGTTCCCCCTACGTCGGAGGCCCCCCCTCGTGGGCCATGGTGGCCGCGCAGAGGCCCTCCGCCCCCTCTTCGACCACCGCGCTGTGGCCCTCGACGTACTCTACTGCCTCCGTCCAGGCCTCATCGGCATCGGTTGGCGGTTCCATGCCCGCGGTGGCGCCTCCTACGGAGCTCCGGCGCTCCCTCCGTCGCATGCTGGCGGACCCTCCCACCCGGTAGTAGGCCAGCGGCCGCCCGGAGGTGGAGCCCCTCTGCTCTCTCCTCCGGCGGCACAGTAGCCCCTCGACCCCCCGGAGGACGAAGCCCCGCTCCCCTCCTCGGGTCCCTACCTCCACCCCCCCTTGGGTCACCAACCCCCACTCCGGGCTCGACCTCCCTCCGGAGCCTCATTTCTTGGCATCCTCCGCCGGAGTACCCGACTTCGGGCCCCCACTGTTTCCCCCTCCCCTTCCCTCCCTCCCGATCTCCCGACCGCCGCCCAACCCCCGGTAGCCGCTGGAGATCCATCTCCTCGTCGGGCTGGCCCCTCTCGTCAGAGCCCCGTCACCCGCCCCTTGCTCGGCCGCGCGCAGGGGGGGCCGAGGCTCCTCGAGCCGTGCGCCCCCCCGCCTCGGGCAGAGTGCCCACCCACCTCCTCGGGCAGTGCAATGTCCTTGGGTTGCGAGCCCACCCCCCCAGAGCTTCGGGAAGAGTTCCCGTACTCCCCCGTACGTATTTCAAATTTTAAATTTTAAATTTTTTTTTGGAAATATAGATTTTCGAAATTTTGGGACATTTCCACTAACGGGCTGAGAACCCGTCCACCGAACCAGCGTTCCGTTTTGGAATCTCGGTATTTCAAAAAAATTTTGTAATTTCAAAATCCAGATTCTCAGATTTTCTTATTTACTACCTTGTTCAACGGAGGCCGTTTCGTGTGTTCGGGCTCTGTCACAGTCTTTATCGCCCTCTTCGAGCTCACCTTATTTCAATAAAATGTCGTTTTGTTAAAATATATATATATATATATATATATATATATTTTCAACCAACAAATTTTATTGAGATAATGACCAGACCAAAATATATGACAGTAAATCTATCCAACACCTAGATCAATCCAAGTACTCGGGAGCAATGGCTTGTGCGTGCATTTCTTCAGTGCTTTCCTGATCTGTCGTCTGGTCTCGGATACTAACTGAGCAGCCGAATACTGATATTCCTCATAGCGCCATTTATTTCTATTCTTCCATGTCACCCAGCAAACCGCCGCCACTACAATCTTCTTGAGATGAATGTTTGGCCTTCTCCACCATTTGTCACACAACCGAGCCAGAGTCAATTGCCTCAATGAGACATGAAGATCAGCTTGAAGTACTTGCCATACTTGTCCTACCAATTCACCTTCCCCAAAGATATACTCCGCCGTCTCAACTGAAGCAATAGCACAGCAGTGACATTTCGAAGCTAAACAATACCCAAACTTTTGAATAATGTCGTCTGTAGATAGTTTGTTATGCAGCAATCTCCACAACAATATGGACCACTTGTATGGTATGCAAGTGTTCCAGATGTGTTTGAACTGTAGACTCTTAGAAGTTGGATGTCGAATTATCCTCCAAGCAATAGAGACCGAGAATTTACCTTTTGCAGTAGCCGTCCAAGTCCAGTCTCCAGAATCCAATTGGACGATGTGATGATTTGCCAAGTCCCGCCCTTACAGTAACCTTCTCCAAACATGAGAGCACTTTTGAGGAGCACCTACGTCATTCAAGTTTTAGAATTTACAATATCTAGCCTTGAGGAATTTCTGCCATAGCCCGTCTTGCGTTTTGAGTTTCCACCATAGCTTAGCCGTAAATGCATCCAGAGTTTCTTTAAGGCTTCTTATCCCTAATCCTGCTTCATCAATAGGCCGCGCCATTGTACTCCAACTCGACCAGATGTGTTTTTGAACACCATCCGTTAAGCCCCAAAAAAAACGAACAAACAAATCCTCAAGCTTGTTGAGGACTGATTTCGGTGGATTACAAGCTGCAATTGTATACATTGGGATAGAAAGTAAAACAGATTTTATAAGAGTTAACTTTCCCCCATATGATAAAATTTTTTGTTGCCACCCTTCCAATCTTCTTCGAATCTTAGCAAGTAATTCTTCATAAAGGATAGTAGTACGCATACCAACAGCCATTGGGCATCCCAGATAAGTAAAAGGAGGATGCTGGATCTCAAAGCCTGTAATATCTTGAGTTCAAACTTCCTTTCAAAAGCTGGAGCTGTATATATAGAAGATTTTGCAGCATTGATGCTCTGACCCGAATCTTTTTCATATCTTTGAAGAATCCCATGAATAGACTGAACCGATCGAACATCACCAGCTGAAAACAATAGATCATCATCTGCAAACGCCAAATGAGTAATAGCCGGGCAGCCACTGGGGACATAGTAATGATTAAATGATGAGTTCTCCACCAGTTTGTTTAAGTTTCTCGACAAAACCTCAGCTGTAATTATGAATAGGGCTAGAGACAATGGATCGCCCTGTCGTACACCTCTAAAAGCTTGGAAAAAACCTGAGGAAACTCCATTTATAATAGTAGAGTACCACACATTGTTGATCAACCTGAATACCATACTAATCCATTATTTCTTGAACCCAAATCTTCGCATGACTTGCATGAGAAAAGACCAGTCTAATCTATCATATGCTTTGGTCATATCCAACTTAATGGCTATGTTTCCTCCTCTATTATTATTGTTCATTAAACTCAACATCTCTTGAGCTAAGAGAATGTTATCAACAATCTCTCTACCCCTAACAAAGCTACTTTGCTGTGGGGAGATTAATCTTGGCAATATTGGAGCAAGTCTAAGAGCAAGGAGCTTTGAGATTATTTTGTTAAAAACAGTGCATAAGCTGATAGGGCGGTAATCAGACATGTACCTGGGGTTGTTGTGCTTAGGAATTAGCACCAAAGATGTACTCGTGAAATCCCTTGGTAACTCAAACCCATCCATGAATAGAGTTGTAGCCTCAAGAATGTCATCCTCAATGATGTGCCAGCAAGTAATGAAGAAGGTAGCTGTAAACCCATTTGATCCCCCTGCACTATTGATGTCTAGGCTTTTGATTGTGTTAAGGATTTCCTCCTTTGATGGCTTTGCAATCAAACTGCCATTATCCTCCTCTGTCAGGATTTGAGGAATAACCGCCATAAGGTCTTCATCCTCCACAGTACGGATACTTTGATACTGCGTTTCATAATATGAATTCGCCAGTAGCTGTATTTCCTTAAGCTCAGATTTAGTTGAACCATTCTCATCCACTATATGATGAATATGAAGCTTTCTTTGCTTACTGTTTACGCATTCATGAAGGTACTTCATATTACGGTCACCCTCCATATCCCATCGAAGACGAGCCTTCTGTCTCCAGAATGAATCAACATAGGAGTGTTTTTGTTTCAACAGTGCAACAGTTTTATCCATGGCAATTCTATTTGACACAGTTCTATCCTCTTCAAAAGCAAGTTCAGCTGCAAGAACCTGATCTTCTGCCACCTTAACCTCTTGAAAAATGTCACCAAAAGTACTATGACTCCATTTAGAGAGAGCCTTACGACAAGCTGCCAATCGCAAGCTAACCCTAACTAATCCATTCTGATGTGAGATGGAGTGCCATGCCTCCGCTACTAACTCCTTGAAACCTTCCTGCCTCGCCCAGAAATCGAGAAAACGAAATGGCCGTGTGCCTCTTTCTTGCTTCGCTTGTAGCTTGATAAGTAATGGCGTGTGGTCTGATTCTGCTCTATTCAAATGTTCCACCTTTGACAGTGGTGCAAGATGAAGCCATTCTTGAGAAACTAACATTCTATCCAACCTCGACCCCCACCGCTCTCCTGATTTGGATTTAAACCAAGTAAAGCGGCTTCCAGAGAAGGCAAGTTCAGTAAGGCCTGCCGATAGTTGAAAGTTTAAGAACTCCTGTATAGAGATCAGACAAGGAGGTCTTTTCCCCACCTTTTCATCTACAGTCGCAATAGCATTGAAATCCCCTCCCACGGCCCATGGCAAGTTATGAGAAAGCGGCAAACTTAGGAGCCTGTCCCACAAATCCCTACGGCCCTCCTTCTTGTTGTGGCCATGCACAAAAGACAACATAACTTTAGAGAGTAGAAACTCGTTTTGAAAAGCTACTGTGACAGCTTGTTCAAAAGAATCCAATACTGAGATCATGCAACCCACTTTGTCCAAAACCCAAATGTTTCCTTTGTCATTCGAAAACCCCTTTTCAAATCCAAGCTTTAGTTGATAATGTAACAGTTTACTACTGTCCACCTTGGGCTCTAGAATAGCCAGCATATAAACTTTGTTCACCGGACAAATATTACGTAATCTCTTAAGAGCCATTTTACTTGCAACCCCACGAATGTTCCAATAAAGGATGTTAAACATTAATGGGGAGGTGATGGTTACCTGATTTTTTGGCTGCAGAAACTGAGCGTAGGACCCTATCGGTCGGAGGGACCTCCTTCTTCTTGCGCTTGGACTTGACTTCAACCGTGCCACCTTCTTTCTCTTCCACTGCGTCGGTCCAGTTGCCGATAGCACCCTCCTCGTCACTCCTATGCTCGGCGACTGTATCCCTGTCGGGCTCAATCTCCTGTTCACCGTCGGACTCACCTTGAGGAATTTTTTCTTCTTTATTTCCTTCATTGTCTTGCAGTGATGGCTCTCTGGGAGTTGTGACCGGTTCAAGAGCTGCTGCCCCTCCACTTTCTTGATCTTGAGTGACTGCTGTCTCATCATTTGGAGTATTTATCCCATCTTGTGGTAGGGTTTTGTCATTGGTATGAATGATAATAGCCTGTAAATGGTTGGATGGCTGATCCGAGTTGACGTGTATGGGAGAGCGTACCGCATCTTCCCTTTGAAGAATGTGTGCAACTTCAGGAACTGGTTAACGACTTGTAGTGGCTCCGGCTTCCAGTTGCATGGGTTCTTTCCCTCGGGTTTTGTGTTTTAGTTTACAAGAGCTTATTAAATGCCCTTGATGGCGGCAGTAAGAGCAGTAAAGTGGGATAGTTTCATACTCGATTGGTTGCCAAAACCTGCCACTTGGCAAATTGATGCGAAGACGATGTTGCAGTGGTTTTGATGCATCAATCTCCATGAATATACGAGCCATACTTGGACGTGAAAGATCCGACGTGGCCTTATCGATCTTCAGTAGATTACTAAAAGCAGCAGCAATGGCAAATAGAGTGTCCTTTGCATAAAGATGATGAGGAAGGTTTGGAAGCGTTACCCACACAGGAATCTTCGACGACTCCTGAAACGGAGAAAAATCCGGATCCCACTTAAAAATTCTCATAGGAGCCCTAGAAATATACCATAGATTTTTTGATCTAAGTCGAAGATAATCAACTTCACTAGATGGCCGGATGAGGATATGCTTCTCATCAATAACTCCTGCTTTGATAGAGCCTGCAAACTCAAAGCCGGTGAATGCCTTCCAAATTAGATTGATCGGAGGACGAGCATTTGAAAACTTTCCAATTAGAGCAAACCGAAATGGATCATCCAGGATGGATTCCTCCTCTTCCGAGAAGGAGATCGAAGGAGATTGAAGGAGATCCTTTAAAAGAAGTGATCGTTCACGGCGCAATGGTAGGGGCCGTCTGGGTCGGACCCTTCACCGCGTCCGCGAAGGACTTGGCCGCCATAACCCCAGAAGAGACAAACACGGGGGAAGCCACCCACCAAGTTGTTGAGGTGGCTTAGAGGTGAACCCCGGCCCGGCCAAAGGCCACGCCGGCGTTGGTGGAGGGGAGAGATCCTAGGGTTTTCTTAGAGGCGGCAAGCGGCGCACTCCATTGTTAAAATATATATATATATATATATATATATATATATATATATATATATATATATATATATATATTTATATATATATGTATATACATATATATAAAAATATAAAATATATATATATACATATATATATATACATATATATGTATATATATATATATGAAAAAAAAATAGGCTTAATTGCTAATTGCTACCCTCAACTATCACACTTTTTCAAGTTGATACCCTAAACTTTTTTTCGTAACAGATTGATACCTCAACTATATTTTTTTTTCAACTTAATACCTAACATTTTAAAAAACCCGAAAATGCCCTTATCCCTTCCCTCCCTCCACCCCCTCCCCCACTCCGGCCATCCCCCCCTGCTAGCTCCGGCCGACCCCCCCTCCTCGCTTCCGGCCAACCTCCCCCCCCTCCTCGCTTCCGGGCCACCCCCTGCCCCGCCTCCCGCCCCGCGCCCCCTCCCCAGCCCCTCTCCTCCCGCGCTGCCACGCCCTAGGGGAGAGACGGAAGCGGACGGGCGGCCGGAGCGAGATGGGGGGGTGGGGATGGCCTGAAGCCAGCGGAGAGGGGAGCCAGCAGGCGGGTGGGCGGTCGGAGCTAGCAGGGCGGGGCAAGCGAGCAGGGGGGAAGGAGGGTTAGGGGTAGGGGCATTTTTGTCCAAAATAATATCCGGGTATCAAGTTGTTACAAAAAAAAGTTTAGGGTATCAACTTGAAAAAGTGTGATAGTTGAGGGTAGCAATTAGCAATTAAGCCAAAAAAATATATGTATATATATATATATATATATATATTTTTTTTTTTCTTTTTTTTTAATATATATATATATATATATATATATATATATATATATATGTATATATATGTATATATATATATATATATATATATATATATATATTATATATATATATATATATATATATATATATTATATATATATATATATATATATATATATATATGTATATATATATTATATATGTATATATAAATATATATATATATATATATATATATATATATATATATATATATATATATTTTATATATATATATATATATAAAGACATGTTTTGCTAAAGTGTATGTATATTGGTTGTATATATAGATACATATAATTATATTATATGTTGCCATAAAATATATTAAGATTTTAATATATTTTTGAGATATTACCTTTTATCTCTGAGAAATTTGATTAGAGATTATTAAGATTATAATATATATTTTTTAGTATTGGTATATATGAATGGTTTGGTTTAAAAAATTAATTAGAGAAGTCCTCATGTGAACAGTACCCGCGGGGGAGGGGGGGCACTGTTCACCCGAGCGGAACCCCAACATCCCTATAGCCGTTGTATATATATATATACATGCTAAAGGAAAAAAAAAGATCAAACCCTAACCCTCATCCCTGCGACCCCTAGCCAGGCACTCGTGCGCCACCAGGGGGCAGCCACCGGCGGCCAGGGCTATTGTAAACCGCGCGCGCGACAACAGAAAGAAGGAGCAGCCGCATCAGCATTGACAATGAAGACCCTATTTTTGCAGTAAGTTTCCTCCATATTTCCTCCATCATTTTACGATTCGTAAACTGTTTCGGAAAGCCTATACATCCCTCTAGGAGTCCTAGTAAGTAGATTCAAGATTCAACGAAGTTTTAACATGGAGAAATCATTGCGAAGTTGGACGAAAACCTATTCAGAAACAGGAATAGAACGGTCCATGTACCCACATTGGAGGATCAATTTTAATCGATCTAGTATCAGTTTAGAAATTGTACCTAAATAAAGTTATAGACCACATGTAGTACTTAGAAACCCTTCTGGTAGTTTAAATTTATATTTACTATATTTAAATATTTTTAAATTCAAAGTTGAGGAAAAATAGTTTTAAAGAAACTATAAATTTTTGAAAACTCTCTGATACGACGTGCGTCCCGCCAAACCGTGCGACGTGATCGCGAACCGAAAGCATCAAAAAGTGTGTATCGACTTCGTAAACGTGTGGGCTTTGACAAAATTTAAATTGGTTGCGTGTGCACGACGAATTTGATACGTATTCGTCAAAATTTACCGTATCGGCCTCTTTGTAAATTCTCTAATTACTTTGTGCACTTTCATCAAATCAAAACAAAACTTGTGCCAACAGGACCGCATTATTTTTTTGGTCCTATATGCCAAGTTTGGTCCGATTCTGAGACAGTTGACCGGATCGCCGCTTTGCGGGCCCCAAGATCCGATCCGACGGACGAAATTGTGCACGTCCCGTCAGAATCAAACTTTGGACATACGGTTGGGTTCTTCTCCTCAAACCGGACCCGTAGACATGTAGTTTGACGACTTTAGAGACCATAGATATTAGCCCGCATTTCGGTGCAAAGCGGGTCCAACGACGGACATCGTTTTGACTCAAAATTATGATTTTGCCCCTGTTTCAGAATTAGACTTTTGGATAGCCGTTTCCTAAATATATCTTTTATTCCAAACATGTTCTTGGTGTTTATTTCAGCATCAGAGGACGTATGCAGGATTTGGCTTGCATGGCTTCACTATTCTGACGGTTCGAGCTATTGGACGTCGCCCTTTTGCACACAACCTCAGGTAAGATACCTTGCCATAACTTACTGTTTATAATTTATCTACATTTTGTTTATTGTATATCACTGTTCTTTTATTTTTAGGTCTTCTAGCTGTACTATTATTACAGTTTTTGATTTACTGCCTGCTCAGTGATATTAGTTTACTTTATTTATTATCCTTTAATTGCATATGGACTTAGAGTTAAGGGACTACCGTTTGTAGTGTATTACATATACCTCAACACAGTTGTACCATGAGTATGTGTGAGATGAGTAGCATGTAGATGTCCTTGCATGTTGGCTGATCACCCGTGCACATGCGTTAGGTCTAACTGCTAATAGAGATATGATAGGAGACTTAGCAGTTATTAGAGGTACATGGTCGCGGATGCGACTTAGATAGGTACATCGGGTGGGAAGATATTTCTTTATCGTATGGGCTTTTTTGCACATTCCCTTGAAATCCGAAAGCTCCGCTGGAGATACGGGTATGATGACTCCCTCAGGTTGGCCACTGACATTTTTGAACATTATGCGCTTCATCACTGGTGCCCAAGAGGGGACTGTACAAGATCCTATTTACAGCCAGGGCTTATGTGACTAAAGGTTTGTTCTTAACTGCATAAACACATTGGAATGGTTAGGTAAACCCTAGTCAATGTCATGTCCCCCGTTCCATTAGTAGCTTGAAAGAATGTCGTATCACGGTATAATGTGCTACCTCTTGTCTTTGTTTGGTTGTAGGGGTAGTCCAGTGTTTCGATGATGAGATAATGAACCTTGTTACGATTGGGTCTATTTTACTTTACTTGTGGCTTGTGACATATTATATATATTCAGTTTATTATGGCATGTTTTTCCTGTATCTTGTTACGTCCCTCTGAGGACCTGGTGATCTCTCCAGGTGTGTGCTTTTGTGACTTCTCGCAGGTGTTCTAGCCAAGGCCGTGATCTTCTCCAATCCTTCGAAGATGATTGCTCTTGGTTCGTCTTGCTGTTTTTCTATTCTTTCTGTGTATGTTATCTCTCATTTAAAATGGTTGGTAGTGAATTTGTCTCCGCCCAACTACATGTATAAATGACAAAAATTCATAGTTGATTTATATTATCATTCTTTATTTTGTGGATGAGATTTACTTATCATGGTTTACTGCAATTTCACAGCTTATGTATATACAAGGTTTTCATATATTGGAGTATACTTCGTATGTGTGCAGCTGGCATATTTACGCACTAAGTCCTAAGTATTTTGGGACTGGGCGTTATACTAGTGTTTAAGATAGATGGTTATAAAGACTGTATTAGTATGTCATTTATGGTGATAATGTTAGTATGGGTATTAATATGTATTAATATTATTTATAAAGTTCGTAAGATTGAGACTTTAAAAGTTGGCATCGGATCCATAATCTACACTCTCGCAGCGATTCCAAGCAAGATACCTTACCATCTTGCACTCGTACTTGATTCCTGATGTTTGTGTGTTTGTTAGTATTTTACATTAGTAGAGTGAATCCAAGTCTGACTTGGGTGCCATCGATTGTCTATCGATGTTTGTGTACGTGCGTGTGTGTTAACCATATGTGATAGTTGACGTTTTCGATGTCTTAAAGTTATGCTGCATAACTTCTTTGACCTATTGACACGTCTCATACACGACACAAGAGTAAGGATCATAGAGTTGGCATGAACCTATGTATTCGACTTGCTACCGATACGGACGGTTCGTGTGTCGGTTCATTTATGGATTAACGGAGTCTAGATAGTGATTTGCATAGAGATATGGATCGCCAAGCCATGGATATGACTTGTGTGATATATGGGCAGAAAAAAACTACTGGGATGTATGCGCTAGTCTACAGCCTTACTGGATTATTCGATTATGGGTTCATAGATTTCTGGTTATGGATGTGTCACTAGATGATATATCCAACAACGACCGCTGACCGCGCATCAGATCACGGTCGGGAGGTATGCTAGTGATGCAATATATGACTAGGGGATATATCCATTCAGTGGCCTGACTACATGTCAGATCGGGTCCAGATGTATACTAGCTCATACGAAAGCCTCTAGAGGATGCTATGCTTTATTCCTACCCACTTATATGTTCCGATATAGTTTTTGACTTGCATTACACATAGATGGATAGGTTCAGTTTGTGTTGGGACATGGGATATTGTCACTCCCGTTTCCCGTTATACGTATTTTTTGTATGCGTATACGGACTTCTGGCATTATCAGGTGATCCGTATTTAGACTTGTTTTAGCCTAGTCTTGGTTTATTTTGGTTTGGTTCATCATGGCACTCTTGGCTTGGCTTGGTTTATTATGGTTTGAGAAAAGAAAGGTTGCTATATAAGTTAACCCCTTTCTCTCTTTTCATAACTCTTCTCATTTATTTCTTTCTTCCTCATAACTCCTCCCACCGACTAAGAACCCTTAGGCAAGTGCAATCTTGCTTCATGAAGGATCTCCCCTTTTATTGTTCTATCCTCTTCTCTACTAGATTCTAAGCCTCTTTAGAGCTTAACATTTTTTATTTTGGTGGATGGATTTGTGCAGATCTAAGTTATGAGTTTTCTTATTTTTTTGGTATTGATCTAGAAAAGCTTGGTATTTCCTAAAACCAGTCATCCTAGGCTGTAGAAAATCTCGTTATGTACAGTTGAGACCTTGGAAGTCCAGATTCGGACTTGTTTTGAGCAAGTTATGCTCCTTTGAAGTTTCGGGGAACCATTCTTGTTGTTTGGAGAAGATGCACAGTGGGTGCCATGTTGGTCCATGCGCCCAAGTTTGGCCTTGGTGCCTCCCCTGGTCTAGGCGCCCTGACATGATCAGGCGCCCCCTTTGACCCTTGTGCTCACTATGCTTAAGCGCCAATGTGATGCGCCTAGTTGGCCAAGGCGCCTTGCGTGCCCCTGCGCCCCTAGCTCTTGTGCTCACGGTGCTTAGGCACCATTTTGATGTGTCTTAATCCTCGCGCTCATTGGTGCTTAGGCGTCCATGATGATCCGCCCATTCTGGCCATGCTCCTACTTCGGCCCAGGCGCCATTTTGGTCCTGGCGCCCATTGCTGCCTAGGCACCACTAGGGCCCAGACGCCCATGCTTGCCTAGGCGCCAATCCATGTTTAGGCGCCCCTTGTGATACGCCTGCCTTCATGCATCTTCCTTGTTCTTGCAGTTGTTTATATGTTTTATATAACATGTACCCTGAGCTTTGACCCGACCTGAGCATGATCTGACTTGGTTGTAACATGAACTTGACTTGCACATGAGCCCTTCTTGATAATCTTGATAGTGGCCCGTCGAGGTGCACTCTTGACCAGTAACAAGTAAACTTGATATGACATGTATAAGCTTGATAATGGTCCATCGAGGCACACTCCTGATGAGTAATCTTGACAAGTAACAAGTAACCTGACATGACATGTAAAATCTTGAAATGCTGTTGCGACAGCTACCCTGACTTGCTAAGTAACTCTTGTCTTGACATCGTGGTTGACATTCTTGATTGTGCCTGTACAAGCTACCAGTCTTATCTTGTATCATGTCTAAGACATGGATTCTTGGTTACCACGGTCAGGGATACATAATGAATCGGACTAGGTTAACCGACTAGATTGATCAAGTAGTTCATATAGAGAGATTTTTCCAGTTACAGGCGATTTCATTATCCTGGCCACCCGAGGGACTTGTAGCCTGTTGACGAGTAGGACACATTTCCAGTCCACTGTCATGTGGAGCAGTTCTTGAATACTAAAGCACACTGTCATGTGTTGCACTCCAAGTCACCTAATAATTCTTCCAACTCTAATAATTCACCTAGCCTGGGTAACCTGGATAGCTGCAGGGCTTGTGACTGTGGGAATATCTCATTGCATCTTAATAGTAACTAGGCTTGTGATAACCTAGTTAGTTAAAGTATCAAGCCGTACTCTTGCTTGGTCATGATCGATGGATGGAGTCCAGTCTAATCTTGTCCAGGCAGTTCCAGTATATGGTTACTTCAGTGCATTATTGTTTATGCTTTACTTTTGTCGATAAATGGTTAAGGACTAAGTTCTATTCAGGTGAAGGGTTACAACCCCGGTCCTTGTTTAGTTTACGGGTTGTAACTTGGTTTCCGAAATAATTTCTTAGTTATCTTATCATTTGTTATCCTATTTTTTCTAACCATGCGTTCTTGTTCATTAATTATGTTCATTTATTTATATCTTCTGTTTATTAACCTGTTGGTTTTAGTTCCTAAGTGAAGCCTCCTTGTGGCACTTGCTCTTCTGGGTTCTAACCGAGCTGGTTTTGTATGGCCAGATTTTGGAGTAGCACCCGAGGATCTACCTGCCTTCCAGCCATTTGGTGAACACCAGACATAATCCTGCCAACGAATGGATTTCTTATTTTGCTCTCCCACTCTGTTGTATAAATTATTCTTCTGAGACGTTTAGCCGCCAAGCAAGTGTTAGCTCGTGTTGAAACTTATTTCTGTCTGCATAAGGGCTGTTACATGATTGGCAAATCCTAGGGTTGATCATGTGTGACTTAACTCTTGCTAGTCTCGCTTTTTGTATGACTAGCTTCATGATCATCTGAATATGTAATGTTTGGGATACCTTACTTTGTATGTCTGATGATCTAACATCTTGTACATTATTTGCTTGCTTGAGATTGAGACACTAGGCTTGTTCTTGACCATAGAGACTGATGGATTATAGTTTAACTCTCATGCATCTAGACAGCCATGACCGTATTGTAAGGTGGGTTGCACTTCAATGTATGTAGCTGGGTGTGTCCCCCGCTCTCCAGTATTCTGGTTCTTGGGTGTGACAATATAGTGTCTTATCTCGGAATGGTAGGTCAACCTATGTCCATGTTTGGCTGTTAGAATGGTCTACTGTTTCGATGATGGGATGCAAAACCATATTATGAACCGAGCTATTATTACCCTTTTCATGTTTCATTTACAGTTCATTATGGTATTGTTTTTATGTATCTTGCTAGTCCTTTGAGGACCTGGTGATCTCTCTAGGTTATTGCCAAGCTTTTAGTATAGACATGTGGATGGTATGATTTTGGCTGCAGGGTTCAGGTATTCTTCTAGTGTTAGTTTATCATTTACTCCTGTTTTTATTTCCTTTTATGTTACATATTGCTCATTTAGCCTAGTTTTATTGGACCTCTATTATTCTTCGGGGCCATTCCAAACATATATGCTAATGGTTGTAGACCATGACATATATTGTTTGTTCTTGATTTTGTTCATTATCGTGGATTAAGACATAGTTGTGATAGAGTAGATTACATTACAGCATACTAGGATTATGATAAGTCCACTAAATTGGGAATACTTATTCTAACTGTACAGCTGACATGCTCATGCCTTGGGTTCCTTACATATTTTGGAACTGGAGCGTGACGCAACTCTAGAGAAGTTTTCCATTATTTACTATTTCTATATTTTATTTATATTACTTGCATGTTACTTATTTTTTACTTCTTGTACATAAGATATATCATGTGCGTCCATTCTAGACATGAGTGCAAACGAAAAGTTCATCGATTTACGTGTTTTCTGTTTATCTCATGCATGCTTCCAAAGTATTAGTGACTACCTTATGTGGGGTATTTTTTATCTCCTTTGGCACTGATATACAAATGACATGGTTTGTGGTACTCATGATAGGGCATGGTCTATCATATTAGACTAACCATCTACGTGACGTGTACGATGTGTGGATAGAACATAATGCTATATTTACCATGGTAGTAGCTATAGAAATTACAAATTGGACATGTTGTATAAACAACATCGTCAATCTCATGGGAGCGGGGAGGATAGTTACTAGACGTAGGGGCTACTATTTATTTATCTTCTACTTGATAGACGCTAGTGACTATGATGAGTGCTACTTGTTGCATGTGCATTATATTATTTGTTCATGCCCTGCATGCGAACATTGTCCTCAACTGCATATAAAGTCTAGATCACCTCTTTGCATATTTATATTCAATTTTATTTGCTGATGTTTGTTTTGCTTCGTCCCTCACAGGACATGGTTTTCTTCCAGGTTGATTGAGTACATTATATGGTGCAGTTTTTGGAGGAGCGTTGTTGATCATTCACTTGGATGCAGGTACCGCTATTGCCACATGTATCTTGACCTTTATATTTGATTGTTTTATAATGTTATTTATTCCCTACTTTCTAACTAGTTTGTGGCTATATTATCCTCGGCCCATTCGATTAAGTATAGTATCGGTGCGCACCATAGTGCATATCGAGATATAGATGTATTTGTTGTATTTATAGATATTTTGACTGATTCTTGATAGCGTATGTATTCAGTTGGACTAGAGTCTATTTGATACGTAGCTTCTCATGTTACGAGTCTCGCCCTACGTATTTGGGACAAGATCGTGACTTATTGTTATAATGGCCTACAGGTCGAGATCATCTCATTTAGTTATGTTACTATACCTAGCGAGCATGCACCGTTAGGACCAAGGTGCTAGGATCTTAATCCACAATTGTTATTAGAACTTCCTTTGAATTCTACTATCGCCCTTGACCCTCGTAATTTTACTATATCGCCCTTTCTTGAACTTGATCTCTGTCGTTGTTTTTTTTATCTCTCTCTATTACGGAGAGACGACATTCGTGCTTGATGGTTTCATTAATGATCTTTGTTTGAAGATAAAGCCCATGCTACACTTACCTAAGTTAGGAAAGAATTGATGATGCTTCCCCTAGATAGTTAAACTAGAGAGGCTGACATTTGAATCTTAGTATAAGGATTGTCCTAATAACCTAGAGCAGTTAAAAACTTATCCCTTTCTTAGGTTAAAATAACTTGAAAATATTATTGGTCCCATTTGTTTTTAAAAACATTGATAAGTAAATTTTTTTTCTTAATAGCTAAAACCTTTAAAGATATTACTTATAAGTAAGGTGTTAAGGTTAGCTTTATATGAGTCTCAACATTAGGAACTTTAGCGAATAGAACTGACGATCTTGTCATGGATAAATAATTTGATAAACAGGTACGTATGCCTAAGTATAGTCTTAAGGGATCTTATAGTTAATTGAGTTCGTAAATCTCTTACATGGAGGATGTGAATTTGTTATGCTTATGGTAGGAAATAAAATTTAAAACATGATAGTAGCCATTCGAGAGGACCTTCACTAGAGCGATCAATATTGATTATGATATGTCGTGGCAGAGAGAATATACAAGGATAAAAATAGGGATGCAACTTAGAAGGGTTGGGTTTGTATTAAATCTGGAAAGACATTTTCCATATATGGTTAGACTAGAGTTAGAATGACCAATTAGACCATTAAACCATGACTGGAAGATTGTCCAATAGAAAAAATATTTCATTAAAGATAGTAGATCTAAGAGGCTAGTTAGCTTAACCATGACCCTTTCCTAACATTATAAAAGAGATTAGAAGATTTGTTAATACTATATATAGCTTGTTCATAACTGGAAGGAGTAGATTACCAAGCGTACGTTTTAGGGATTAGGAAAACTGATAAAGATATAATAAATTTTAGGAAATAGTTATAGCTTCCATAGTTTTTATGGGTACCTACAGTAAGGAAGAGTATTTAGAGACTTAGAGCTATTGTTTGGATAGCAAATTGCTGAACCCATACTATGATAATCAATAATTGATACATGGTAGCTAGGAGTTCCAAAAGGAGTATAAGTGGAACGATTATGTTCGAATTGGGGGTATACATAGTGGATATAAAGAGGGAAGGATAATAAAATAGAAGTATGTTTAAGAAAAGTAACTAAGAGGGGCATAGATAGAATATCAAGATTTTTTTACTAAAGGAGAAAATGAGAATTGATACGTGATGTAAGGTAATTTGAAGCGAGGATTACAATAATGATTATTTATGACGACATACTGAGATTATTAGGAATGTGTGGCTTAAGCAAATTGTATGACTACAAATCGACATGTCACGACCCACACCCGGAAATTTAGGCATGAGTCGTGGGTAGTCCAGCCAACGTCGCAAATCGCAGTGGAATGCTTTCTAACTAAATCCTCTAGAATTCACAAGTATATGAAAAGTAGATGAAACAGAATATATATAAGAATTCACCACTAAGGTAGTAATGGAACACAAACAGATAATGTCCCAGAAAGACATGGTCACAAGTTAAAAGACACAGTTCTAATCTCATAAATATATGCATGCCAAGAATAAAGTATCGGAGGACAAATCGATAATAACAAATCTAAA